>JAWQUT010000073.1:823199-833381 GCA_033807755.1 Ellobium chinense
GAGAGAGAGAGAGAGAGAGAGAGAGAGAGAGAGAGAAAGAGAGAGAGATAGTGAATGAAAGAGAGAGAGAGTACGAATGAGAGAGCGAGAAAGAGAGAGATAGAGCGGTGTGAACCTCATTTGATCGTGACGTGCCATCTTTACACAAAGCCAGGAATGATCATATTATGAGAGGGAGAAAGGGAAAGAGAGAGAGAACAGCGGTGTGAGCTTTATATGATCGTGACGTACCTCAAGTTTGCGCCCATCTTTACATAGAGACAGGACTGATCACATGAACGTTAGAGAGAAAGAGTGAGAGAAAGAAATCAATGAGACATAGTAAATGGGAGAGGGAGAGAGAGAGAGAAAGTGAGAGGAAGAGGGAGCAACGCAACGAGCTTAACATAACAACAGTGCCTTGCGTTTTACGTTTATTTATTATACATGTATCTATAAACACATACACATACGCTCGCGGGCGCGTGTTCACACACACACACACACACATACACACACACACACACACACAAACCTCCACACACACACACACATACACACACACACATAATACATATACACACAGAGACACACAAACACACACACAGACACACACAAAGACATACACACAGACACACAGACACACAGACACACACATACACACACACACTTGCACACACACACACACACACACACACATACACACACACACACTTGCACACACACACAGGCATGCACACAAACATACATAGAGAGATAGAGGGAAACAAACAAAACGGAGAAGTTCACTCTGACCTCCGTTTTATGATTTCTTTTCTCTTCAAGGACAGAGTTAATCTGATGAATGAGAGGGAGAGAGAGAGAGAGAGAGAGAGAGAGAGAAAGAGAGAGAGAGATAGAGAGAGAGAATAGGTGAGTGAGAGAGCTGAGAGTGAGTGAGAGAAATCGAGAGAGAGAGAGAGAGAGAGAGAGAGAGAGAAAGAAAGATTAGAAAGAAACAGAGAAGTGAACTTCAGCATTAGTGAAACAAATTTAGCAACATCTAGGAATGTTTAAAATGCGACATGCGTTTGCTTAAACACGAAAACAACGATAAATAGAAGTAGCAAACGTACGAAGAAGAAAACCAGGGCAATACAAGTCCTCTCACATGCAGTAATTTCACTCTTTCTCTGTCCACAAACAAAACATGAAAAAAGCTCTTTATTCCTTAATCGCTCAGCGAGCCGCTTTATTGCTAACGTATTCAATTTGGAGGGCAAAGACTTGGCGATGACCCAAACTCCCCATTGTTTTCATGCCTGTACGATCTGTAATAGCGTGAGTGAGGATGCCCTACAGTTCTCTATAACCGACATAACTCAATCAAATTGTCATGCATGTTGGGGCATGACGCTACTGTCCGATCTAATTTGTATTGGCAGAAATTTGTGCGCGAGAGCATGTTGCCACTCTGGTGATGTGCTTTTCCCTTAAGTAGGAGTAATTGTTTTCCTCATATTTCCACAATCACGATGATGAAGCGCGGATAAATGTTTTGCAAATAACGATGATGAAGCAAGATTAGTGGACAAAAGAAATCTATATTTTATTTTATAAACCAAGCAGTTTACCTCCTTTACCCTGCTTTTCATGAATATTCTCAACAACTAAGGAAAATCGATTTTCCCCACGTCGCATTTCGTGAAGCAATTTTACCTTACCTGAAGGGAAAATGCCTATGAGTGGCACGCGAGAAAGGAACCCATCAGTACAGAGTTCAAACGCATGACGCATAACGCATGACGCATGAAAGCTGAGATGGCCTCTGCTTTTACAAGCTGCCAATCTTTATTTCGATGGTTTGGTACAACACTCCAGTTGGTTAATGGCTATCCGAAATGTTTCAGGAAAAAAAAACCAAAAACCATTGTTATTTCAAAGCAAGTCAGTTGTTATTAACTTCAACAGGACTGTTGCACTGGGGCGGTATTTAAAAGTAGAGTTCTAACTTTTTAACACCAGCGTGATGCAGGGAAATGGTGTTCTGGATTTTAGAAAAATCAATGTTGAAACAAATCTCAGCTGACGGAATGGTGCATGCGGTAAGCACAGATTTACAGGCACCATAAAGTTGACAGTTCAGTGCTACAACATTTTGTTGACAGCTTTGAACAAGATATTTGTAGCCCATTAAAAACATCACAGCAATGCCCCGGTAACTCAACGATCAGAATAAACTACCTCTTAAAATCGCTGTACGTTGTCGCTGGTAATGCACGATGAGTGCTCCAAACCATTAGCATCAGCACTAACTATTCTGCCATTACATCTTTGATCTATACTTACATACTCTGTCGCCTGTTAAGATGTTGATATGGTTATCCGCCTATCTGATTGTCTGTCCAATTTCTGATTGTCTTTTTAGTTATATTGGGAAAACCTTTCATTCACATTTTCCTCAGTCCGCCTGTCTGTAAAATAGTTACCTGGCTATGGCCAGTGGAATATATTGTCAGAATGCTAGTGATCAGCACCTGTAAATGGCTGCGGCACTGTATGCCTCCCAAGAAGTGGAGAAATTCTTAGAGTGAATAGGCTTGCTGGGGTAATAAAAATAATGTGAAATCGCATGAGCGGGCATTAGCCTGGATACCAGATTAAAAACTGCACTTTTATTTATTTATTTATTTATTTATTTATTTATTTATTTATTTATTTATTTATTTATTTTATAAGTGTCTGTCTATTTGGTTAGTTGCCTGTCCATTTGTCTAATTATGTACTGTCCAGTGGTAACTACAGGTCCATCTTTTGCAATTTTGTTACATTTGAAACGGACTTGTGAAACTGGAATTGGTAAAATGGCGTCTGGTCATCAAGTGCAAGAGGGAATGCGTTTTCTGACCGTCATGCAGGAGAAGACACTTCTGGCTGGATTATTTTCTGAGATGCGAAAAGTGGCGTATGTCCTGTCAACGATCTGTGGATCCTAGGACTTCTTTTTGGAGAAACCACCCTTCTCCCTCTTCGACATTTGGCATTCTCAAACGAAAGTGGAAAATGTGATAGACCGTGTGCTTCGTGTCCAGTTAGATGGGTTCTTGATGGTTCAACGTCAGCGTCTGTGCCAGATCTTCCTGTTGGTAGTGATAGAGTTTTAACCATGATGAATAGAACATGCTCACCCACTCACTTACCCTTCCCCTCTCCATCTTCGCTCACCCAAATGTACATAAAAGTTCACCAGCTTGTGGAAGTGGGTAACGACCCAGATAAACATCCACAGTGGAATTTGTTGTTGTTGTTGTTGTTGTTGTTGTTGTTGTTGTTGTTGATATTATTGTTGTTGCTGCTGCTGATAGCTTTGTCGTTGTTGTTCTGTTATGGTTGGTTCGACTTCTCTTCTTGTTGTTGCTATTGTTGTCCTTTTTGCTGTTGTTGTTGTTGTTGTTGTTGTTGTTGTTGTTGTTGGTAGTGGTGGTGGTGGTGGTGGTGGTGGTGGTGTTATTGTTATTTTTCTGTGCCGTTAAGGAATCAGGTCATTTCTATAGGAGGGCAAATTCACAGTGAAAAGGAAAGCGTGCATGAAAGGAGGTGTACTGAGATTAAAGTCTGGTCCAAGTGCTGGCTGCCATTGAGGAAACAAGCGGGAAAATGCTCTTCTCCCCTCACACCCTGGATGAGTTTTGACACCCACTGAGTGCTCACATGCTAGAAAACATTCTGGTCCAAGGGTTACCCAACTTTTATCGTTTGTATACCCTTAAACGATGTGACAGAAAGACTAATGTACCTTTCGTTGCATGTTTCCGAGGTTGTGTCCAGCTGATTGATCGACAATCTTAAAATTATTTGCATCATTGAACCAAAAATATACTCTTCCGTACAGCCACTTGCCAGATGTTCTGCTATGTTCACGACTTTTTTGATAGTTTGCATCAAACACAGTGATTAAATGAATGGATGTTTAGAGTAACCACTTAAATTTGGAGTGATACACATTTAGTGAAAGAGGGGAAGAGGGGAGATGGCCTTGCGGATTGTAGGTTCTTCTCACAACCAGAAAACTATTCGAGTATTGGGTTCATTTCTAAGTCGAGTGCTTTACGTAGCCATGTCCTTGGGAAAGTTGCTTAATTTCCATCTTCAATACATTTAGGTGTAAATGAGTATCTGACTTTATAGAAAGGCACTGCATCAAGGCGACTAACAATGATCTTGTTATATATTCAGTTTGTAATAAAGTGTTTTTATATGTATTGTGTTTACTGCTCCGTGTGGAAAAACAATATTATGATTGAGATGAATACATATATGCCATTACAAGACTATTTTCCGATGAGGGTAAACGACAGTCCCATTTCATTTCGCTTAACTGACATTTTCATGTCAAGTTATTTATCTTAACTAATGATAAATGCCTGGTTTACATGGCCAAAATTATCACGATGAAAAGACAGCAGAGCTTCAGATGATACAAGGCTGTAGAATCAGAAAAAGATGCACAATGCCCTGTGGCGATGTTGACAGTCTGCTGAAATAACGGGTTTTTTTTTTGGTAGGTTTAACATTCCTAATCATACCGTGGGGCTGTCCAAGTAAAACCTACACAAAATACAATTAGACTCGGTTATAACGGGATCACCTGGACATTCAAACTTTTACCGTTACTACCATGCATAATCCTTTCGCTAGTTTTACGCATTGCGGTAACCACGGAAGACACTCAAATCAGTGTGGTCATCACTGTAGTGAACGCGATATGTTAGTTACCCTATGGATTGTGCATACGGCTCCTCGCTGCTTCCAAGGTCGGGTACAGAGACAAGAGAAGTAACCAGAATCGTATTCTAAAAGTTCATGTCCAAAAAAAGCAGATTTTTGTAGCGTTGGTAAAACTACACGAAATCACTGTCGACCCCTGACGTAACCCTTGATAGGTCTTGTTAGTCAGCCTGTAAACAAGGGGTGAAACAATTTCATTCACTCACCAGCCGACTTCAAACTACCTGATTTAAGCAAAACCTCATACTTGAATGGTGTGCCGCAAACAGTCGGATTATAGCTCTATCAGCCCCGTTATAAAAAAGCTCCTTCAATATAAACACAGAAGAAATGGGGATTGAGACTATGCATGATGCAACAGGATTCCCGTTACAACCGTATTTGTTATAACTGGGGTCCATAGGCTTAATTCCGTTTATTACTCGTCTTTGACTCTTGCTAGGGTGCCCTCTCGAAGACCCTGGACTACCAGTGTTTGCCAAAAAACATATTTTTTTTTATCACCGGTGATCATGACCCAGACTAATACTAATTTTGATGCAAAGATTAAACAGTTTGATCAGGCCTAGGCCATATTTAAAGGGACAGAGGTAGTAATTTGTTTCACAGCCTAATACGTTCACATTATTTGTTCATACAACTTAAAATGCGTATATTTTCTTTTTCGCCTCACACTACTCAGTTTCTGAGAAAACCCTGCAGGAATAGCCATTATTCCTGCTGCGTGACTTCAGAAAGCGAGAAAGGCTAGCTGATGATTGGTCCAGACAGTCTGCACATTCTTCTGAACCAATCGTCTGCTAGCTTTTCTCGTTTTATGATGTCACGCAGCACGAGTAATGGCGGCTTACAGTGGGTGAAAATCCGACATTCCAACAACTATTTCTTAGAATTAATCTGGCGGAAAAAAATGTAAGCGGTTTAATGTGATAGAAAAAATATTGTGGACTTCATAGTCTGTGAAGCTTATATCTACCCCTGTCCCTTTAAGTCCAACCATGTTTAAGTGCCATAACCACTCGGCCTAACTGCCTTGCTATAGATCTATTATGCAGCGAGTAACAAGAGACAGAGAAAGAGAAAGAGACAGAGCGAGCGTGAGAGTGCATGATGTTCACATAGAGCCAGAGAGAAGACAAGTGGATGAACCCCCCTCGGTGCCGCTCGTGTTTCAACTTTTTCCGTAATTTGTCTGAGAATGGCAAATGGAAACAAGGTAGACACGACATATTGGATAAACGCTCCTCGTCCTTCGAGAGTCTCGCATTTCAAACTTCAGTAATGCGTTTCAGACAGACCAGTGGTTTTCAAATTTTGTGATAAGCGTAGCTTCTGGATGTATGCAACGATGTTCCATAGTTTTCCCGGGATATTAGAGCGTGTATAAATTAACTGTGCATCATTAATACTAAATAAGTACTCAGCCACTTTTCAGATGCGTCTTGACTCGCTCTTCAGAGATTGATTAGTACGCAGATCTTACCATCTGAAGAATCCTTGAAATTGAGGAGTCTGGAAACAGTGCAGAGCAGACATTACACGACACACGACCGTTCCCTCTCTCCCACTAAACCCCGTCCCCTTTATCATTTATTGCTGATGCAGTTATTGCTGTACGGAAAGGGGACTGGAAATATCCATCAAGCTAATAGGCATCTATCCTTTATACATTCAAGGATCTATCTGACTTGATCAGGAGCTCTTGCAACTTCACTCGAAATTTCGGCGTGGTCTAGGCAGATACAAAACTTATCAGTGTATTTTTTTTTAACTTTCTTAGATAGAAAATATTAAACCATCATCCAGCGTGCATTTTATCCAGTTATATTCATTTCAATGTTCAGTTAAATTTCTGTAGCCATCATCATAGGGTGCTACATTTCTTGAGAAGTCCTCAAGATATGACTGGGCGGTTTTTGTCAAAGAAACAGATTATCAGTGTATTTTTTTTTACTTTCTTAGATAGAAAATATTAAACCATCATCCAGCGTGCATTTTATCCAGTTATATTCATTTCAATGTTCAGTTAAANGCGCTTGCAACTTCTCTCGAAATTTCGGCGTGGTCTAGGCAGATAAAAAAACTTATCAGTGTATTTTTTTATTCACTTTCTTAGATAGGAGATATTAAACCATCATCCAGCTTGCATTTTATCCAGTTATATTCATTTCAATGTTCGGTTAATTTTGCTTTATAGCCATCATCATAGGGTGCTACATTTCTTGCGAAGTCCTCAAGATATGACTGGGCAGTTTTTGTCAAAGAAACAGATTTAGTCCTCCTACTCCTTTTCGAAGACATCCTCTGACTCAGAATGTTGCCTCTTGAGATGTTGCCCTTATCACAAATTCAGTTTTCTCTGTGCTGAGAGCTGTCTTGAGTGCTGTGTGAGTAGGTTTATCGTCAATAAATTACCTTATATCTGAGATCATATTACGATGAGAAAAACGCTAGCATCGAACATTCCCAAAATTTGGAGCATTCTTTCAAGATGTGTACTCAGGAGAATCATTAATTCAAGGATTATCATATTTCTGTCAGATCAGATAGACAGCTGATGGTGTTTTAGACCTGTCGTACTACCACTGGCAATCTCCCTAGTTATCGTGCGAGCTCAGAAACTCCTGTCGGGAAACCAAAGTGCTCATCTGCACTTACTACCCAGTATTTTGACTTGTAACCAGGTGGCAAGGCACTATTGACTTTAATCTGTTCATTATCTTTAAAGGGGATGAATGTGAACCTTCCTGATATTAACGGGAAAATATTCCTCCACAAATTTTACCAAAGCACTCTGTGAGTTTACTTTTGAGAAGAAAGGCTGAAAATACTTAACACTAGAATGTTTCCTGTTCCTACAGTACTCGAACCCAGTCCTTCTCAGCTACAAATCTGAACGTGCTACCAATACACAATTGGGACGCTACCTTCACAGCAGTTTATACTTCAGATACCTACTGCTTGAATATTATTCCCAAACTTCCAGATGTGAGCCTGGTGTTTTACCGTGATCCGAACACTTTCCAATTGCTCACTTACTGACTGCCCCCTCCCCTCTCTTTTATTACATTGCTTTGGGGGCATCTTTACAGCAAGGCAAAAAATTGCTGAAGAGAACTATTGTATAAACAGAGGCATCTGCTATCACATTTTAAAGTTCGAGTATAATTTGACATTTCATTAAAATGTGTCCCCCGGACTGCGTATGGCAAGACACGGGTAGACGGAAAAAGTATCCAACGAAACTAATTTAGGTTTAGATTCCATCAATGTCAGATGAAGAAGAGCTTCTTCAAAAGCTTTGGTGATTGTACTTGCGTGCATTTTATCAGCAGTTCCGCCTCAAGACCTTAATTTTTTATATTTTCAAAAAAGAAAAAAAAGGAAGGGGGCAGGGAGAATACTGAATAAATACATTTCATCATGTCTCTATAGGATAATCCCTAATGCACCGGCCTAATATGAGGCACAGCTGTCTGACTAAATGAGATGGTTGATGAAAAACAACCATGCGCTACCAACAGTTAGCTCGTTATGTTTGGCCACTCTTAGTAGGCAGGAAGCTTTGGTGGTCCGTGTTCTTCTAATCAACAAAGCTCTTCCAAATCCCCATGCCCAATCGATTGAGTTCGGTGGCTACTTTGAGGGCTGTGCTGCGTTTTTCTACGGCGAAAGTCGGTTGAGCGTCTTGTTTATTTTGGCATTCTTGTTTAATGAGCCATGGTAAGGCTCTACTGTACTGTGGGGGGGATTAGATCAAGACAAGCCAGAGATGCTTCGACCCAGGATGGGCTAAAGTTCGAGATTCCTTGATTAAGGAAGCCGAATTCTTTGGACTCACAGATTCGTCGAACACGAATCCTAATCCAAGTCTCGAATTTCGAATCCAGTTCACAGGTGCAACTGATCGAGTGCACGGATCCGTGACTCCAATTCGGGAATACAAACTTGTGCGCAAAAATCAAGACCAAGTGGAAATTCGTTGGATTCGAGCCGAAATTGATGGATTTTTTCAAAATCAAATGTTCATGGCTCATTGGGTCAAGACCAGCTTCGAGGTTTTGATACTCAAACATGCCGACTACTAAATCCACCCACAGAACGATAATATGACCATAAGCTGCAAAGCTATTTTGACATGTTCCGACAACGCACACACACACACACACACACACACACACACACACACACACACACACACACACACACACACACACACNCCACCCACAGAACGATAATATGACCATAAGCTGCAAAGCTATTTTGACATGTTCCGACAACACTCAGGCTGCCATATTTTTCACACACACACACACACACACACACACACACACACACACACACGCACACACACAGCCACTCGATAATTAATGTATGTTATAGATATGTCTGGTGTTGTGAGATAAGGAATCCCCAGTTTTCACTAATTATGCTCATTTAAGTAGTGCCATTTACTTAAAAGTGGATACGTTAATCTGTTTGCGACCTCATTGATGATGATGATGATGATGGTGATGATGATGAATATTATGTAAATACTGATAATTGTAATGCGTTGTGTAAGTCTCGCGTCCAGGCAATGGTCGCTTACGAGAATTAACAATATTATTACCCCACAAAGATCAGATCACTTAAAGAAATTTGAACAGACGGTGGCACTGCCATCTAAGGCGCTGAACACTAGCATTCTCAAAACATCTTTCACTGTCTATAGTCAGGTACCTATTTTAAGACAGATAACACATGAACATTAAATGTGGCGTGGATCGTGCTCAAGGAATGCCACCAAGAAAGTCATTATAACGCACTGGAGATAGCAGTTATGAGTCAAGTGAACCAGTTGATGTAGAGAATTATCAAACGCTTCAGCCAAATTTGTGTCACAGATTTATTGAGAACTAGGTAACGTAAAAACAGGCGGCTTTCACCTAAATTCGTAGAAAATTACACAAAAGGTAACTATACACATCAGTCCTCTTTATTAGTTTTACCCTTCTTTAAAACAAAGAATGTGTATATCAACAAAATACAATCTCCGATAGATCTTTTCAATCCGCCCGACTCGCCAATCGTCCAACTTTTTCACGGAGTCTAATGCATTCGTCTATGATGCCTTTCGGTGCGCTAGGTATTCTTTCGCCGCTGGTGCGTTGCCTGCCTGCCCATTTGTAAAATGGGGTGTTTGTCTTGTTTAATACTAAATGTGACACATGTGTTTCCAAGTTGCCAAATATAGCCTATAATAGCTGACAGATCATGCATCCAGTCAAATTGAGGCTTAAGTTGTTTTTTGTTTTGTTTTGGCTAAATGAAATTACTGGCCTAACATAAAGCTTAATGTGTGCAATTTAATTAGAGCTTGCTTTAAAAAAAATGAGCCAGCGTTATTCTGTTTCCATATAATGGTTTGAAGTGGCCGGGAGGTTTGGGGTGAGA
>JAWQUT010000073.1:833692-848591 GCA_033807755.1 Ellobium chinense
AGAAATGATTTCACGGTCTATTTCTGCAAGAGACAAAACCGTGTTATCGGATGGTCCTATTCACATTTGACGTCTCATATTTCAGTTCCAAGTTCAGGAACATTAGCCTCATTCTGACTGGCTGCTAGACATGTAATAATATTGACATCATACTTGGTAATCGATTGGGTATCGACTGCTGTTATCATTATCGTATCCAGTTCTGAATTCCTCTGGAAAAGTGTTTGAATCATTTGCAAGGAATAAACCCGAAACGTTCACTCTCTAAATTAGAAAGCTGCATCTAGAGGATCGAGATGGATCAAGAGGTACTCATAATATGAATGGGAAAAAATAATCGTCGTGATAATCAAATCAAATTACACCAACGATATGTAATCGGCGTTGCATAATCCAGAAATGGCCATCTCTGTACACATTACCGAGGGCAGGATGGCAGTCTCTCATTATCTGCGATGGGTCTGTCATGTTTCATGGAAATTAGCGGTCCAGGCGTGTCATCAAGATGTGAGAGATGGCGCTGAGTATTTTAACATGGCGACCTGCACCCATGTCATCATGCCCCGACCTGGGAAATGGGGTCATTGTCTGCCTCAGCAAACCACTAACGTCATCATCAGACTCTTTGATTTTGCGCTGCGTCACATTTTATTACTGTCTGCGATGGCGTGTATTGTTACTTTCCTAAATATGAATGAACATTAATTTAATATGGCCTGCGGTGGATTGTATTGCTGCTTGTCTAAATGAATGAATGAATGAACACACATATCTGTATATAGGTTATATACATGTGGACATCAACTGCTTTGCTTCTCAACTATTCAGTTGCTGTAAATGGTTGCGTGACTCAACCGGTCAAATAAAGTCCGTAAAGTAAATTTACATTTCGTATCCCAATCCAGTGCAACTGCTCCATTTCCTTTTCCTTTTCTACGCCAGCGGCTATGCATAATCCTTACACATTAGATAACGCACTGTGGTAACCACGGGAAACTCCCAAAACAGTTAAGTGTTCATTGTGATTAACGCAATACGTTAACTAACGTATGGATTATGCGTACATACGACCAAAGGTAAAGCGTGATAAGATATTAGCACTTCTACCGACATTGGATATAGTACATTTAAAGTTAATCCATATTTTGGCACGAATATTTGATATGGTAGAGGAAATCGTAAAAAATGTATTTAAAAAACTAGATTTATAAAGCATGTATATGGGAAAAAAAATCACAATGTAAGAGAAAATAGGCCTATATATGACGTAATCATGGACAATGAAAAATTGGTGCGGGTCGATTTTCTCGTGTTTTCGGTAATTATCTTAATTAATGCCAGTGTCAAGGCAGTTTTATATCCTAAGTGCCAAGGGTGGGGTACAAATAAAGTTTCATTTTACGGGGAAAAATTTCCTCTTCTTTATATAAAATGCCATTGGCCGAGGGTATACTAACATGCTGACAAAATGCTCTGCTGGAAAAGCGAAACAAATTTCACAAAACAAGTAAATCTTAACGTTCAATCAGACAACTTTACAACGAGAAACACGCTCTCTAAAAGTAGATGAAAAAAAAAATTACCATATTAGATTTAGACCGTGTTTGGAATCATGTACCTGAGTGCCCTTTCCTTATCAAGAAGAGACGTTACGCCTGTCGGCAGTTTGTAGCATGAGAGATCAGGATTCTGTCAAGGACGTGCGGGCCCAACCCTTTCTACTCATTACCTTGTCTAGGCTCCGAATGGTAAGGGGTGCCAGACCGGAATAAATGAATGAACTGGTGCTCACTCGCCGTGTGTTGGTACGTTCATGGTCCCATCTGTTGGAATGAGACTAGATGCTGAGCCGAACGCTGGCAATAAATAAAAAAAAAACCGGTCCTTTTTTTCTCCTAAGGGACAAAAACGATGTGAATGGATTCGATGGAGAAATCGGGCGATTTATTCGTCCATCTTGACCCAGATTTGGGAGGGAGATTATGCTGAAGGTCGCAGTTAATCTTCCACAGAAGCGATCGCAAAACTCACGGCGGAATGCACCAACTCTGCAAACAAACTAGGATTCTCCTATATTTCTAAAATTCATATTGTTATAATATTCCTTCCGTTTAAGTGGCAGTAAACGCACGGAAAAAAAATTGCGGTCCGAATGTTTTTCGATGTAGTTTTCGGTAATAATTCTGGTCGTATGTTTATTATGTTGGGGACATCACTTTGCAAAGTAAATCCATGGGACCTACATTTTATTACGGCACACCAGAGCAGCATTCATAATTAAACAGGGAAACCAGAGTCCCAGTCAGCCAATCAAAGGCGGTAAATCTCTTTCAAATCCAGACGGTCAAACTGGTTCTTTGATGGGTTCTTGTGTGGCGTTGATTGTCTTTCGCAAGCTGCGTTCCTAATAAATTCAGAAATTAGAGATACACCAGCCAATATAAGTTATTACGTAAAAATTATTTGAGAACTTGCGCCTTAACGGTGGGATCTCTCGATGAGACCTCTTATCATTATGCAAACTACATTGACTCTGCATATTGAACGCTACCATGTGTGCATTCAGCAGGGATAATTTACGATGGTAAGAGATCCCATCGTTAATGCACAAGTTCTCAACTTTTTTTTAAGATTCCAAAAGCAATCAGATTACTAGATATTAAATGACTGTTTCACAGAAATGTGTTCTTATTTTATGGTTGGATGTTGCATTGGCTAGTCTTGTTATGCTTCTCCCATGCAGACATGTGCTGGTAAAATACAAGTGGACGAGAATGCGCAAGGCACTCAAATGCGTTCATATTGAAACATAAGCGATAGACTGCGATGTCACCATGGTATTAGCTTCAACGACCGTACTAACTGCGAGGCAAGGTATGGAATAGATATTCACATTTATCTGCAGCCGTCTGAAGTACTGTGATGAAAACATAAGCTCTCTAGGATTTAGATATGATAATAAGAATCATCCTTGTGCACCATTTTGAAACTTCGTGACCTTTCGAAGCCTACGCTGGACTTTTCGCTATGGGAAAAACTAATAGAAATATACTACGTTGGTCTCTTATCTTTAAGTTCTTTCACTCCACCGCATTTCGGAACACGTTTGCATCAAAAACATAGTTACGTTTGTCATCCTTGGCACCGATTTCAGAATCAATTATTTTTAATATGCTGGAAAGTATACATATACTTACTGCACCGTTTCCGAGTATGCTCCACGTGACAAGTGATGAAGTACAAAATCGATGTGTCACAGCATGATTAGTGATGTAATGTCAAGCAAGGGCGGCAAAAAGGATAAAAAAAAACCATAATGAACGTGACGGGAACTAGAGTGAGTACGAAAACTGCACATTAATTTGTAGCATGCAGCAAACATCTTACAAATGTAAACAGGGTACAGGGGGAGCTAGATCTACAACTCCAATGTAGTAAATTTGTAATTGTGCACCTGCATGTTATGACATTGATGTTAGCAAAAATTGACCGCGATTCTAATGGTGCATAATGTCCATTTCGCTACATTGCTATGGCCCTCTCTCCCATATACATATATTCGTAAAACAAGTAATGGTTTCTGCCACTGCCAGTGAACGGCAAGGAATGTTCGTATCAATCTGCCATTGCTCCATGAACAGGGACAGCGAAAATAGAATCATGGCATGCGGATCAGTGTTTCTATAATGGGGTCCCAGCGCGCTGTTCAGCTGTCATTGTAAGGGATTATCATGCACATTGAAAATACACGAGAACATGATGGAGGATGTTTGTACTTGTGTGTGTCTTACAAGAGGAATTTGGGGAGAACAAGAAAGAATGAGTCAGTTGATGAGGCGATTAGTCAGATATTCTTTTCTTCTACACATTTCTGTTTCTTTCATTTACACTCACTCAGTCACTCAATCATTCAGTCAGTCAGTCAGTCAGTCACTCACTCATTACTCACTCACTCACTCACTCACTCACTCACTCACTCACTCACTCACTCACTCACTCACTCACTCACTCACTCACTCACACTCCCACCCACTCACTTAACCATCCCCTCTCCTCCCTCCCTACTTTCCTCCCTCCTTCACTCATTCATAATTATATTCACCAACCGCCATCGCAACCTCACTTCATCCCCCCCCCTCCTCATTCATCTCTGCATCACCGATCCACCCCCATCCTTCCTTCTTTTCTTTTATCTTGTCTGTCTTACTCCCATCCTTCCTTCTCTTCTACTCACATATCGGTAGAAATTCCTCAAATCCCCTAATTTGATTCCTGATATTCCACGCTGATATTTTTTTTCGATGCATCTTCATTGTCTCCTTCTGTGTTTCGATCTTTCCTTCCTTCTCTCTCTCTCTCTCTCTCTCTCTCTCTCTCTCTCCCTCTCTCTCTCTTTGTCTCTCTCTTCTCTGTTTCCCTGTCTCACTCATCTATATTTCCTCACGCCGTTGAACACGCTCGTAAACTCACTAAATTATTCCGTCTTTGGGAGGATTTCTGTCCGGTAATTCTCTCACACAATTCCCTAGATCTCTCACGAATAATTCGTTGCCAATTAATTCCGACCTCCTGAATTTCCAGTGCCTTTTTCTCCAGATCCCAGGAGCGTTGCAGCGAGTAGTTTACCCGTTGATATGGTGCTCGACAGTTTCACACTGCATAGCGTCATCAGTGAATGGAATGCAATGCAGAATTCGAAATTTTAACCTCATCCATAAACAGGAAAAAATATGGAAAGTGGCACAAACTTGCTCGTACATTCTGTACGAAGTCTTGCAGTTTTGGTGAGCAGACATTGACATTAAACCTCCTCTATCGAATTTCATGCAGACTGAAGGTTCCAACCGAATTTTAGCGGTTTCTGAGTTTATGGCGTTCTTATGGCGTGCCCCGCCCCCAGTCCATACTTACAGTGCAGATAAGCGACCTAGGATCTGGGCACTACAACGAGTATGCGGGGTCTTCAAGTTCATGTTGAACTCGTGAGATTCCTCTGCAATTTTATTAATGTATTACAGTACAAAATGTTAATTATGGAGAGCGTGCGCAATAACGATGGGATCTCTTACCATCGTTAGAATTTCATTAATTCTGCATCTTGAATACTAATAAGGGTGCATTCAGCACCAAATGCATTAATTTAATTTTCACGATGGTATGAGATTCCATCGTTAATGTTCCAGCTTTCTAATATCTCATTCCTTGTTCTGTTTTGTAATAAGAATAAAGAATTGATAAATTTTCTCTCAAGATGAGCATTCTATTCCTTCAACGTGTGAAAAAACGTAATTTAAACTTTTATTACAATATAAATTACGCAACTTTTCGCTGGAATATCCTGCTTCGTCAGGCTAAGAACACTAATAAAAAGTAGAAAGGAAAAACAGCTTTATGGTGATTAAAAAAACAGTTAATGAATAAACACAGATATCTCATTTATCCCTAGTTCTGTGTGTATTGTGCATAAAACTTCAAACTCTAATGATTATTAAAAGTGAACAAATAATATAAGGATCAGTTACGTCTCTGTCTGTCTGTCTGTCTGTCTGTCTGTCTGTCTGTCTGTCTGTCTGTCTGTCTGTTTTCTTGGATAAAAGTATTTGGACTGGAGGAGGGTGGAGGGGATATATAGGCCCGTTTCTTCCCCCCTCTCCGCTACCCACATACACCCACCCATCCACGCGGCTCCTACGCCTACGTATTCATCCTTTTCGTTAACTATACTCAGCCAATCAGAGGGTCAGTCTCATGGGATCGGTGTGTACGGTGCTCCCTATTGAACACCGGGTCTCCACGACTTTGCCCGAACTGAACTGAACCGAACTTTATTTCAAGACTGCAATATAAACACAATATTGTGGAAAGTAAACGAAATGGCAGTGCAAAATTGTTTAATAGGAAGAAAGGGAAAAATAATTAAAGTTGGGATAGGGCAGTAAGGTTTTGCAGACGGCTCAAAATGCCCCCATGATTTTGCTGACGAAATCCTGTTAATATGTAAGGTGATTTTGGCACAAAAACTGACCAGATCCACTTTTATTATTTCTATGCCTGTTTAAGTTGGTCTCACTTTATCGCTTTATTTTTTCATGCTACAGAACATTTCATTTTTTAAAAAAATACAGATATGACTGGATAATCGCAACACTCTTTTTCAAGCTTCCAGTGAGTTGTGTTTAACCGGAGATACGTGTGTAATGTTATTATAGAGCCGATACATGGGTTTCTCGCTTCCTCAGAGAAAAGAGCTGATCACTGCTGATCAGTATATGTGTCAGTTTTGCGCCGGATTTCACTGAGCTTTACTTATTTTAATATTGTTATGGTGGCTGCTCAAGTCAGCAATGACTAGCCAGTGTCTTGGCTGGCTCACAGAAAACGTGTTTTTCCATACAGATCATGTGCTAGACAATATTATGTTTATCGTTTTAAAAACCTTTTTTGTTTGCTCCCTCGAAAGAGCTAACTGAGATTTTGCGCATTAACGTTGGAATCTCTTACCATCTTAAGAATTACTTAAAGTCTGCAAATATTCAGCACCTTTGCACTACTGTAATTCTTTCGATGGTACTAGATCCCAGCTTTCATGCTCAAGCTCTCAAATTTCAAGAACTTGCCCAACAACGTTTCTTTAATAGCCGGGTAATAACTTTAATCACAGAGGAATAGAAAATGCTGTATAAAATATAAGAATATCATAACTATTCGAGCTGACGTTTCAAGTTGATAGCAAGGGATAAAAGATGATTTGAGAAAAAAAATCAAAGTTACTGCACATAAGGCAACAAACACCACATTAAATCTGTAATCTGCGGTCAGGTTTATAGAATCATGCGCCGTACTGCACAATTAATTGCAAAGGACAGATGGCTTACTGTAATATTAAAACAACACAAATAATTCTCCTTCAGGTCTGAGTGAAAAAAGCCTCGATCTTTGGCCATATATTATCACAAACTTGAATGGTTTCTCAAAAGTTTATTTTCATTAATGGCGGAGGCTTAATGTACTCATAGATTTTTCCCCCCACACGAGATACCTCAGTACTTTTAAGAATTTTGCTCCTTTGCGGTTTTCTCGCATGACTTTCAGAACTGTCTGAGGATGACAAATAACGGATTATATCACAGAGCCCCTCTCTGGCATCCGGACAACGGAAGAGGTCGGAAACATTGATCTCCGCCTATCATAACAGGGCCGTCGTCATGCTCGGGGGCGTCTGGGGACGGTGTTGGCTGCAAGGACCTCTTAGCTTGGCCTCTAATGGGCTGTGAGAAATGTGCAGGCTTTCTTGTCTGGTAGTCTAGTGTGTTGTGAAGGCGGTGAAGCAAACTGGGCAGACTTGCCACGTCAGCTGTTTAATAAGCTAATAAAACATGGCTGTTGTTTCGCTGAAAGGCCGGTGGCGGTGTTTTATTTTGTTTTTTTTTTTGTTTTGTTTTGTTTTGTCGTTTGCTTTTGGCAGATTGGCTGCTGTTTCATTGCACTGTGGAACCCCGATATTTGAGAGTTTGCGCTTCAACGATGGCGTCTCGTAAGAATTACATTGACTTTGCATATTGAACGCTACTGAGGGTGCATTTAGCACCGATGCATTAATGTAATTTTTACGATGTAAGAGATCCCATCGTTAACGTGCAAGCTGTTAATAAGATGGATCTACATTATATTCACTAAACCCCTTTCCCTACACGGTAAGTCATGTTTTTCAAGTGCTGACGTCACTATATTACCATTAGTTCTTTAGCCTTTATGTAGGTTTCTTTGAATGAGGTTACATAACACTTAAGCACAATTTCGGATATTTTGCATCTATATAGGGAGGAATAGTTCATTACATAAAAAATAAGATGTAGGGGTACGTCGGAATCGATACGGGAGAGCTACTTCTAAGACCAGATTGTACGTCTAGACCCTAATTGAACCAAATGATTAGGATGTCATTCATGTACGACATACGTAACGCTATTCCAATATTCAGATGGAATTTAATATTCAGTTTACTTTTAACGTACATCAAAGGAATCTTGGAGTTGTTCTATCAAAGGATGGCAAAGTACAGTCTTCTTTCTTTACATGACGCGACTGCGTTCAGTGTCTCTTCTATTGTGATTTTAATATTCCTCTAGGAATAAAAACACACCACATTAACAATGCCTTTTTTAGCTATTTCCATGCACTCCTTTAAAGTTAAAAGAGCATACTCTCACATATTTCTCACATCAAGGTTCTGCTGTGTGTGTGTGACCACATATATAATGGCATGAAACAATCATGGAGAAAAGCGACTAGGTTGACACTGCCAAATCTCTCAACAGAATGCCTTCCTGAACGACCATTAAACCCTCACTCCATTCCCACAAAACGGCATTTTCTGCTTCCAGTATATGGTGTAGACTTTGAAAAACATCTATAACAAACATGGAACAGAACCTATCGTCATATCTGGAAAACGCATAGATAAAAAACTACCAAAACCTCTTTCGGAAGACCAGCTGGGACGCGTATGGCACGAGAGGAGTAATCGTGTTCTTACAGGTAGCCTATATTTTACAACCAGTCAAAATGAGGCTTAAGTCGCTGAACAAGGATCTGAGATATCAGGCTCTGAAGATGCTATTCGCTCTCCGGACCAAATTTTTGTTTGTTGCTGTTTTTGAAAATTAAAACCATTTCCGCACCAAAACACATTGATTTCATGGCAGAATGGCTGGTAATTTTGGACATCTGATCTTCTGTTCGGCAGTTTCAGTGATCTGTAGAGAGTAATATTGTAGTTTAATTGTGATTTTTTTCTCTGATTTGTTTTCCCACTGGATGAGAGAATAATGTCCAGCTGCTTTAAAGGACTATGTCTCAGGCCGGATAAATTCTAGGTCAACAATTTTTACCCCGGATGCTGTTTATCCTGCACACAAATTATGGTTTTATATTAGACCGATAACTTGGTGTTGTTAAAATGCGACGTAAGCCTCATTTTGATTGGCTGTGAAACATGAACCAAGCAAAGTCGTTCGCAAAGAATCCTAAGTTTTTTATTCGCGCTCCGTGTGGTACAGAGTCTAATATGAAGCAGTTAAAGTAGACGATCAATGTCACTTCAAATTGACAAATTCCCCGGACGAAGTACAATGGACATTTACTAAGCACAGGCGGACACAGAAAAGAAAGAAGAACGAAAAAATAAAAAACAGATTAAGAGCAATGTTGCACGCCGCGTCCCTTCATTCTGTCAGTCGGACACGTGGTCAGACACAGTAGAATTTGAGTGAGACGAGATTATGCAAATGAGGCGTGGTGATTAGTCTGTTGTACTTTTATCTTTTTGTCTGCGTTTCATCTGCGTGCTCTTTTTGTCTTCCACGTGACTGTCTGAATGTTTTCTGTAACATAGTCTACCTGGCTGTTTTAGTCTGTCTTTGCTCTCGCTGCAGTCTCTACCAGTACATCAGTCTGTAAGCTTGTCTGCTATCCTTTATGCCGTTCTGCTTGTCTGCCTATCTATCTGCCTGCTTACCCTTTCTTCTGTGTGCATGTCTTCCTGTCTGCCTACTTGCCTGTTTTTTTAAAAGACTGATTCCTTCTCCATTTATTTATTTATTTACTTACTGAAGGAGGGGTGGGCAGCTTGTGTGCCTGCATGTCTGTCTGTCTGTTTGTTTGCTTTCATCTCTATTCGCTTGTCATATCTGTCCATTGGCTTGCTCTCATCTGTCTTTTTGTCTCTCTGTCTGTCTGTCTGTCTGTCTGTCTGACTATCTCGCAGTTTATGCTGCTTTTTCTTGTATGCTCACTTGCCTGCCTGTCTGTCTGCAGTTTTGTTCACTGACTTTCTCTTACGCGTATTTCTTATTTTCGTCTTCTTGGAATTTTCCCTTCCCTTCCGCATATCCCTGTCTTCTACCAGTCTAGACTAATTAGAAATACGCCCCATAAACCATTCAGGGCAAATATTCATCACCAGTGGCGGATCCGTTGGGGGATGAGGGGGGGGNGGGGGGGGGGGGGGGGGGAGCTACCCTAATCGTAGCCCCCATCCTTCTTAAGGAGCGGTGATATGATTCTTAATCAGGACTACGCTGACAAGATGAGGGCGTGCAATGGACCTCAGATCCAACAAATTTTCTGCTTGTCGTGATTTTCTGCTGGGAAAAAAACTGCTCTCTGTCTGTCTGTCTGTCTGTCTGTCTGTCTGTCTGTCTGTCTGTCTGTCTGTCTGTCAATGAAGATGATAATATTACGTTGTTTCGCTTTACGCAATACGGTCTCTCTCTCTCTCTCTCTCTCTCTCTCTTTCTCTCTCTCTCTCTCTCTCTTTCTCTCTCTCTCTCTTTGTCTCTCTCTTTCTCTTTCTCTGTCTGTCTCTGTGGTCGATGAGAAGAAGCTATATATTTCTACGGGTAGGGAGGAGAAAGGAAGTAGGTATGAATCCATCTTCCACGGAAATTTTCCAGATCCGTTACTGATATTATGTCTGCTGGTTTTGGGTGATGAGAACAAACATCCAGGAATATAAATTGTCATGCCGCTGACCGCTGAAGATGGAATGGATTTTGATCAGTGGTTACACGTACGGCATTGTCTACATTCGTGCAGCGATATAGACTAAACAGATGTGATCCTTCTGCTTGCTGATGTGTTCACAGACGGGAGAGCTATTGCCCTGGTGGTCCTATCTTGACCAGACTTTGGTCTTCGTTTTTAAGGACGTAGTGACCAATTACCAAACTGCACTTCTGGCCTGAGTCTGTTTCTATGCTCTTTATATTAGAGCATATTGTTATTTATACAACAATAAATTAGTAGCGATATTACTGCTGGTAAAACGTACACTACTGTTTAAAACTCCACCTCGACTATGTATCCCAGTGTATCTCATAAGCTAAAACCTTCCCTCCTTCTCCCCTACCCCCTTACCCCTCCGTCAAACAAAGATGCACATGTCTAATTTATGGTACGTACAGATAAACTATTTCTACCAAGATAAATGTTATGTCCTGGCCTGGGGGAAAAGGAAGGGGAACAAGGCATGTCTATTAAAGGCATTGTCATCACTAAAGATTCAACATTTCAGTCTTTACTCTGAACAATGGTCTAGGCAAGAAATCGGTCGAACACGCTGTGCCACGCATGTTGAGAGACGAAAGAGCGATGGGGAAGCAAAGAATAAAAGAGAGAAGGAGAGAGGGGAAGTGAACAATGAAAAACAGACTACTTTTATTACAGATTTGGACACATAATATTTCTATGGGGTCTTTTTTAACCCCACTAACGTCAAATGCATCATTATAGCTCTGACGTCAAACGTGTAATTTTATCACCAATCATTTTCATATCGATATTATTGTCTTGATCTTTTGTTGTTGTTGTTGTTGACGTAGTCTGGCAAAATGATGGGTCGTCTATGGAGACTAGAAAAAGTGTGTCCTTCAAGACCTCTCTAGGATTTATTTTTGATAGCTTGGGTCATATTAATCTCATCCATCGGTGTCCTGTGTGTTCCTTTTCGATCTTAGTAAGATACACCATCTCTCTACTGGACACGACTATTGAACAGTGTTCCCTCGGAATCGTGGAATCAATAAGTGGTATTATCTTATCATCCGTATTCACTTCACACATAACCCTTCCCCTTCCCCGAGGCCCTGTTTACGGAATTGGGTTAGGGAGGCGGTCATCCTGAGTCCTGGAAGTCTACGCCACCGGCGGGGTCTGGCTAAGAAGTTCTTTTAGTGACCGCTCCTGTGGGAGGATATCGGAATTTCACATAGAGACAGTTTAGAAAGGGGGTTGGGAGTGGGTAGATTTGGGGGAAGGGGTGGGAGGAAGGGATTCTGAGGTCAATTTAGACAGTAGGGATTCGCGGACTCGATCTTAAAATAATATTCGATGGATTAAAAAAATTGATAATATACAGATTGTCATTCAGCGCCCGAGAAGTTTACTTTCTCTTTGCATTCCTTGTGCGTTTACTTTGATGCGAAAATAGGAGAAGTCAACGGCCAAAACACTGGTTTGTTTACACTGGATATCTCTCTCAATGAAGATGAAAGTGTGTTGTTTCGCTCTTCGCAATGCGATTTCCCGATTCGTGACAGATAAGCCAGGAAAGAACTGTGGTAGGTACAAGGTATTCCGACAGATGCGTCCTATATCAGTGTAGTAAGGTACTCATAGAGCTAAGGAAATCTGACGGGGAGATTACTATAACATATTGTTAGGAGATCTAAAGTATTTCAACGAAACATTACACAGTCAGGTAAGAAGCGGAAGAACAGAACAAAACTGAACTGTGAAGCCATTATTCTGTCAGTGCTTTAGATGCCATATATCTGATACAAATCCCAAATTTCCCATGCACACTCAGTGGCGTATCAAGGGAGTCATTAGCTGGGAGGAAGGGGAATAAGGGGATTAATCGTGTGAAATGGTATAATAATTTTTGAGAGGTGCACTCGTAGAGGTATTGATGCTCAAAGATGGGAGACAGCTGAGCACCCAAAACGCGAGGAAGACATACACTATTTTGTTGCATGGGAGAAGGGGTGGAACTTAGATCTAAGAAGTTCCCCATTTACGTCACTGATGTCCATAATATCCCATTGCACTAAACGTAGAATCCACTTAACATTCTTTCCACTTAACTACATGGCTTATCACTAAACATATTAAAACACTGATACAGTATTACATTTTACGTATAAACTGGGAATAAACAGAGCCATGTTACTGCATCTCCCGCGTATTTACAACGTGTCTCTTAATAGATTTAGTATAATGTAATGATGATAGAGGAAGCTATAAATCGCCACACGGTAGAAGCTGCAATGGGGGTGTGACGTAGCCAGAAGTTATGAGATTTAATCCAGTCAATTTTAGCTAAAGTAATCACAGCTTATTAGATGGATTAAAAAATCCTGTGATTTATTAAGATTTCTTGCCTACACTTACAAAACAAAAACAAAAAACAACCCAGAGACAATACTTCATCCATTTTGAAATCCAATGGGTCTTATCGATTGGTGTCACCTAAGAACTCGTTTTGTCTCTCTGTGTACACAAGTTATCTGCACTGGCGTTTATGGCCCGTTTAAGACCGTGTTTCACAAATTTATTTAATACAAAGTTTTGTCGTTTTGTTCAGGGAAGTGACCCATTCTGAGGACAGCAACAGAGTTCAATAAGAACTAAAACATCTGGAGGACAAAAACAGAAAAAAAGAAGGAATCACGTCTCTTCATGCTAGTTAACAACAACAACAACAACAACAACAACAACAACAACAACAACAACAACAACAACAGCAGCAGCAGCAGCAGCAGCGGCATCAACAGCAACAACAACAACAATAACAACAACAACAACAACCACAGCACCAAATTAGTTTGCATGTGACACCGTTCTTGTCTGAACCTCTTTTTGTGGAATACGGCGTAATTCATCAACAAAGGGACGAAATGCCCTATGTCCATACTCTCATTCGGTCGCTCTGTGTCTTAGCGTCTTAAAATAATCAGACGTGTGGTCTTGTTAAGGGTCAGAACCATTAATGGATCTGAGAACCTTGGTCCCCATCAGAATCACGTGGTAGGTTCCATTCTGGTTAAAATTTCACTTTTACCATTATATCCAGTGGCGTATAGTTGTTTGTANGGGCATGCCAAAAGAGGGAAAAGGGGAGATGAAATATACCCCCTAAGTTGTAGGACCACAAAGTGAAAGTACAGTTACAGGTCTGTAACCCTTAGCGTCTTAAAATAATCAGACGTGTGGTCTTGTTAAGGGTCAGAACCATTAATGGATCTGAGAACCTTGGTCCCCATCAGAATCACGTGGTAGGTTCCATTCTGGTTAAAATTTCACTTTTACCATTATATCCAGTGGCGTATAGTTGTTTGTATATATAGTGTGTTTGCGAGCCTGCTTAATATAATCCATGAAATGGGTGATTAAAAATATATCAGAGGTCGGTGGGGGATGGGGAGTGTGTGTGTGTGTGTATGTGTGGGAGGGTGGGGTGGGGAATGGGGAATCACAGGAGGAAAAAAAAAACAGCTACAGATGAACTACATGCTACATTTTGGACAATCGCGTAGTTACTACGGCCAGGATCCCTCCGCAAAGCCATTGTTTGGAGAAGGTTTTCCTCTCTGGTCTTCCTTTTTCTCTTCTTTTTCCTTTTATCTTGTTTTCGGCAAGGAGGAGATGTTAGTTACGACCCTGTTTCCAGATACTGCAAACCCTCTTTTTTTTAATTTTCGGGAGGAAATTGAAGGATTTGAACCCGCGACTTATCCTGGTTCTCTACCACAATATTGCCACACATCTCACCCGATCACTTGGACACACTACTATGAAAGTTGTTACTTTATATTCCTTTCCCAAAAAGTCCACTGCATAATATTCTTTTTGTGAATCTAAGAGAGAGAGAGAGAGAGAGAGAGAGAGAGAGAGAGAGAGAGAGAGAGAGTTGTTTATTACTGTTGCACTTTTCTGAGCAACACATATATCACTCCCACAAATCTGAAAACGTCAACTCCGATTGTACATCGGGCCGGTCTTATTTGGTTGGTCAGCTCTTGACCAATCAATACTAAACAAATTCCGGAAGTAAACCGAATTTTCCACAGTGCCTTGTGATGTGAACCAATAAAAAACCCAAATGGATGGACATGGACTCCGTTTTTTCCCCCTCATAATCTGGGAGGAGGGGAGGGAAGGAGGGACTCAAGAGGGGTTACCTCTGTGAGTGTTAAAAGTTGTGTTGGTCGAGTTGGGGAGGGGTTAGGGGGGTGGATATTCATACAATAAACATTTTTTGATAAGGGCAGCCAGTTTAAGTCTGGAGGGAGAGTATAGTTTTTGTTGTGGCGAGGGGGATCGGAGTGGGAAGAGGGGA
>JAWQUT010000073.1:855540-871499 GCA_033807755.1 Ellobium chinense
CCCCCCCACACACACACACACTTTCTCTTTACTTCTCAGACACGAAAATACGCACCGTACACCTTTACATACATGTTTTTGAGACAGTTGAGACAGACAGGTTCGACATTTGGATCACCATAGGTCTACATAGCAGAATCAAGAAGAGGCGCGTTGCACTCTCACCGAAAAGGGTACAAAGGAATTCCGATATCTTTCAGTTCGAGATTTTTGTCTACCGCTACGGACTGAACACTATGGGATACATTAATTTCTACCTTTGACAAATCATGTCTGTAGACTTAGGATTCCCTTTCAATTCCCTCAAAAACTCCAAGTCGAGATGTGCATTCTATCACCTTCTCAATATCGCCTTGTTTTATTTTTCTGCAAATTAGATAAAACACCCGCAGATTTTGCATGGAGGAAAAAAACACAAAGCCTTTGCGTAATCTGCACACACTGTGCACAGCTTGAACATGAGTGAAGCAGGGCCCGCCGAAAACTTGCGTTCATTAAAGCTGGGTTGCTGTTGACGTGAATGGAATATCACTTCTAATTTGGTCAGCCAATTTAAACCAGGCTTGTCAGATCTCTAATCCACCACCTATGAGGTCGCGTGAAAGCCATAAAAAACAACGCGTTCAGAACAAATGGAATGTGCTTACGAAATTTCGCGCTGTTCTGTGTAGATTGCAGGAGTCAAATTGTACAAGCTTGTGTGAGGCATCAAAATTTAATAAAATTTCCTTCTCGAACCACAGGAACTTTCCGAGTTGGCTTAAGCTAGTCCACAGATCTGATGCCACCAATGTGCTCGAGTTATATAATAATATACCGTTTACAGTGGGGGAAGGGGAAGGGTCCTTCATTTAGATATTTCACAGTTTTGATTTAGATGAAAAGGGGTTAAAATTTTGGCCTTCTTATGCAGACCACTGGCCCGCACAAATCAAATCCGCTAAGGCATTTGGAAAAAACACCCCCTGTAACAATCACTTGTTTACAGATTCAGACCTGAGATTCACCACTTCTTCGGTATGGTTTCATGTTATGCGATTAATTCTACATAATTTTACACCCTGCTATTACTGACTCAGATAGCTTAAATTTTTTAGACCACTTAGGCTCCTATGATCTGTATGTATGATGACGTCAGGCCGTTCAGAGATCATTTTTGTTATTTTTTTATATATCATTATGATTTTGCCACAAGACTGCAAAACATCTTGCCCCCTTGACTCACCCCTCCGTCCTAGAGAAACAATAAACAAAGCAGAAAAACAATACCTCTGACTCGATTTATTTACATCAGCTAAACATAAACTACTCAGTATTATTTGTTGTTGTTGGTGTGGTTGTAGTTGTTGTTGTTGTTGTTGGTGGTGGTGGTGTTGCTGTTGTTGTTATCTTAATTTAAGCTCTTCAGTGTTCTGCAGTGTGCATACATAAAGCACACCCCAGCGGTCTGGCGCCGCTTTTGACAGTAGGTGTTATATCACCTTACTAACCAGCTGTACCAAAATATACCGGGTACTGACTTTTAACAAGTTCTATAAGACCCATAGGTGAGAATTCGGGGGATGCCAGGAAAATAATTTCTCAACAGCTGAGGTAAGTATGTGTACATGGGGTCATGGAGAGGTAGATCTTATAATGAGCTTCATTAACGAGGTGGTTGAGAGTGTGATGTCCCTGATATAGCCCAAATGTAGACTAACAGCCTTGTTATTGAATTTACGCTACAAATCTATAACATAGCACGCAGTGCTGGGATACAAGACTTCCACATTATTTTTTCTTTCACCCATTAAATTAAAAGAACACATAATTCCCTTTCTGGGATTAAATGCAGGAAAGGTTCAGTTGTACTTGAAAATTTGCTCCACTTTCGTGATGATATATTATTTTATGGCTAACACTTTTCTCAACACAGGAGAATAGTCTTTCTCCCAATCATAAATTTCACGAGAACCGTGACATTATAACCAATTGTGTCGACTGCAATTACAAAAGTATGTCATGGTCATAATTCGTGCGTGATTTACACATTGAAAGATAGATCGCAAAAGCATCCTCTTGTTATGAACAAAACCGACGATTCAGCGTTAAAGGGCTAGTCACGTTTGTCTTAAGAACACCATTTTACAGTTATATTTATGCATATCAACCACCATATTATATGCGCGCGCGCGCGCGGGCGGGCACACACACACACACACACACACACACACACACACACACACACACACACACACANCACCATTTTACAGTTATATTTATGCATATCAACCACCATATTATATGCGCGCGCGCGCGCACACACACACATACACACACAGACGCACACACACATACACGCACACGCGCGCACACGCGCGCGCACACACACACACACACACACACACACACACACACACACACACACACACACACACGTATTGTTAGTGTTTTCGCTATCTCGTTCCTCTTTTCTCATTGCGCACACACGCAACAAGGTTTAAGAACCTTAATTGTAAGCATGCTTGGTACAGGGTACAATCATGACAATGTAGTACAAGAAGGCTCTTTCTCGAATCACAGTCAGTTTTGTTTAACATATATTGTTTCCTAGAGTGAGTGTAACCTAAATGGAACTTTATGAAGGGGCTCGGGTATGATGAGCCTACCAAATAAAATACGACCAGAGAATGCAGAAGCTGCTCCCCATTTTTCGGTAATCCACGGTCACTATAGGCATGTTTTCGCGCTTACTGTCGCTCGAAAAAAGTTCTGTTTCGCTATGGTAGGGATACGTTTTTGGCATTATTTTCTGTCTCTTCCGCATTAGTTGCAGCCATCTTGGTCTGCCTAGAGACTGACACTTCCTTTGCTAAGAAAGGGTGTCTTTTGCCCTTTTGCCAAAATCGAAGTGGCCAAACAAAAGCAGCTACTTACAGGCGTGCGAAAGAGTTTCTGTTATGCTAGATTAGGCTAAAGACCGTCCGTGTGTTAATAATAAGGAATTCCTAATTATTATTGGCGCATTCATAGTTAGTGAGGTGTGATGAAAATTTGCTTTGCGAAGCACAGAATTTAATAATCACCTTGACTAAATATGCTACTAACCCTTGGTGGTTAAACATGCGCATTGTTGATAAGATCACTTAGGTTGGATGTGGTGTTTGGAGGGATATATTTTTCACATAATTTTTCTCCCTTCCAGGGATCCTGACTTTGGCCTGTCTTAATGCATTTTTCACTTCTCTGACCAGTTTAGATTAAACTGAAGCAGCGTTATTTCGGGGAAGGAGATGGAAAGAAATAGGACCTGCCAATACTTTAGTTTATCTGGAAATGGCCTGAAACCCCAGATTGGATTTTTAGGCGAGTGGTTCAGACGAAGAGACACGGCCAAAAAAATGTATATATGTTTTCAGCTATTAAAATTTATTTATTTATTTTTTGTTAGCTTTGATGCTCATTTCTATTCCTGGTCAATGTGAATGGCATGGGTCATAGATGTCGGTGATGCGTAGCATTTATATGGCAAAAAGATTTGGCGTTTGTAACATGCACGGTAAGAAAAAAAGACGGCGCCCAATTCTCGGCAGGGAACGACGTTTGTGAATTCTTGGTATTTCCGGACTACGTTTGTTTGGTTCCTGTAATTTGGAAAAATGGGAAGCCACACCCCTTCCTTAGCAAACGAAGTATCAGTCTCTAGGCAAGCCATGTTGACTGCGGCTAATGAGGAAGACACAGGAACCAGTGCACTGACGTCCGAGTGGTGTTTGTACTGTATATCTTTGCCGGATTAGAATACAGACCACCACTGATTCTTGTCACCTTCTCCTCCGACACAAGGCCGTTAATAAGATGTTCCACTAACAAATTTGAGACCCTAGATGGTTGCCGCCAGTTGCATACACGTTTCTAACAAACCTCTAGTGGGTGTGCATCTTTCCTCATTGTGACTGACGCCGACCAACCAAAAGTGTACCTTCTGCTAAGCAGTGTCCACAGAGAACGGAGAGGAAGTGTGGCTTCCCATTATGTCAGACTGCAGGAACCAAAAAAACGCAGCCCTGATCGTATTTATTTATTCGCTGATGCCACAACATGCACTATAGAATGAAGATCTAGACCCTCTATTCTGTCTTAGACGCTGTGTTATGTAAACAGATCTGGTGTGAAAATTCCTCATACCACGCTCTGGTCTTTGATGTTGCCTCAAATAAATGGTCTTAATGTCCGCAGAATTCCGTAATGCCGACAGTCCCTGGCCTGGTCCCCTTGATCTGTGTGGGTGGCTGTGTGTCATGTGGGACCAGAATTCACACGGGTTTGTTTATTCGAAATATTTTTGCTGCTTCTCGGTATGTGGGTTTTTATGGGGGAGGAGAGGAGAAAGGGGCAGGGAAATCCTGTTTCAGTTAACGTTTCTTGTAGAGCTGTGTCTTAATCGATATTTCTAAATATCCGCTAGAATGAGTATTCCCGACTCTATACTCGGTGATAGTCGATATCGATAATAATAAGACATCACAATGAGTCCATGTGGTAGCCCTACCGAGGTCAAAGGTCAAAATAAGATTGCCCTGGTTTTTTTTTTAAAACGTTAGTCTATAACTACACTGAAATGACTGGCCACGCAAAATATAAGAATATCAATTATGTAACAATGTTAGTTTTTGTGGTGTTGTTGATGTTGTCATTTTGTTGTGGCTTGTTTATTGGTTTGTATTTTCTGGGTTTCGTTTTTTTTTGTGTGTGTGTGTTTTGGCTAAACTGTGTATCTTTAATTGAACAGCAAATTCAGCATCAACATTTACTGACTCAGCTTTTGGTAGCGAGTACTCGTGCTTTGGTCTAGTATCGAGAGTTCTCACTATCGATCTTGATTAAGGCACAGTCCCAGTTTCTTGCCTGTCTAATCTCATTAGCCGTCTGTCGCTGTGTGTTTTCTGTCATATCTGATACTATTTAAACACTGGGGGTCTGGGGGTCTGGGGGTATGGGCAGGTAATGAAATGATGGAGCCATTTTAGGGACGTCGATTGGCAACATAAATGTGTAGAGCAGTCGATATCGTGACAGCCTGCCAGACAGACATGCAGGCAGGCAGGCAAGCAGCCAGGCAGGCAGGCAGGCAGGCAGGCAGGCAGACGGACGCATGGATGGGTGGATGGATGGATAGATCGATGGATGGATGGATGGGTGGATGGAAAAGTGGGAGATCGGTAGGGAGGGAAGAAAATCAGTGTACCGACTTTTTGTTGCAAGGACAAGAGATACAAGTCATCTGGAGGTTCCCCCTCGTTCCCTTTCAGCACAATCCCTTTCCGATGAAGTCTTTCGGTAGCTCCCTCTCTCTCTCACTGCCTCCTCACTACTTTTGAAAAATGATTGAGAACATGCACATTAACGATGGGATCTCTTCCCATCGTAAGAATTAGGTTAGAGCATTGGTGCTGAATGCACCAAAAAAAAACCGTTCAACACGCCAAGTTAATGTAGTTCTTACGATGGTAAGAGATCCAATCTTAATGCACAAACATTCAATCAATTATTTCGGTCGCACTAATTTTAGTGTTTTGAATTACTGGAATGTACTGTGAACACGATAAAGAAATTTGCAAGACTTCTACACTTTCAGTGAATCAGATTAGATCTAGACTAGTCTACATGAAGAATTGACTTTACTGTCTATATTACTTGTACTACACCTATGTCACTACTAAATGAAACGACCCTGTCTTGTTCATTATGTTTAATATTGTGTGTACGTCTATGTGTTTGTCTTGCTGAGTTACCAAATGAAGCCTAACGGCCTTTGGTTGAAGAGGGGGACGGGGAAGCTTGTGGTGTGTGTGAGTCTCGTGCTTAGCGCTATGACTGCTAGTCTTCTGTTCGGCTTCGGGAAAGAACCCGGCCACTAAGCCACATTTTCGGAGTGGCGGCGTGGTCGTGTATAGACGTTTACCTGATTCCAAACTGACGGCAAGGCGATAGGTGCCGACGCAGAGGTCGCGGGTTCGATTCCCACCACATCACTTTCTTTCCTTCTTCCATTTTCTCTCTGCATTTGCCTTCTTGAGCACTTCCTCATTTATCCTACCTTGTGTGAGCATCTGTTTGCGTCTGCTCACTCCTTACTTCTGTCTATAGTACTTATACTTGTGTGACCGACTTTACAATAATTCGCAGTTATTTTGACGCCCGTTGGCTACAGTCTAGGCTGTGGTCCACAGAAAATGAGAAGTGCATCTAACTCTAAAGAAAGGGACAGACATGGATTGCATCGAGGACTTATGTTTTGAAACGTATGAATTTCTCATGGATATATCAACGATGTATCTCTAGCTTTCCAATGGTCAATCAGTCCTCTGATAGAATCGGCTTGTAGATTTCCATCACCAATTAATACACCAAATCACTCATTGTGTACAATTCAATTTTTCAGCTAATATAGAAAATCACCCTTTTTGGGCCACTGTCAGCCAAAGTCAGCGTGTAGAAATATGTAAAAAAAAAAGACCTGTGATCTAGATAATAAATATGGCATCCAGTTTAAAACTTTCAGGCACAAATTGAGCCTTATAAAATGCAAATTAATAAAGTGTGTTAGGCTTTTATGTATTGGCAAGCGGTCAAAACCAGCCTGTTAAATATTTGGGGACCAGGTCTGAAGGAGAGGTGACGGTCTTTAAAAGAGGTATGTGAAAAGTTTGGGGCGTTGACACCCCTCCCCCTCCCCCCTCCCTGTTTTTCTCTTCTCATTAAAAGATAGGGTAATGGAAGTACTTTAACCTCCTTGAGAAGAAAAAGAAAACTTCCAAAATCACAGTAGAATTTGTAGAATAACACATTTCATTTATAGGGCCCAAAGAGACCAAAACAATAAGAGCAAATAACCTTGCTGTGAATGTATGTATGCTATGTCTAGGTGAGTGCAACAGTACTGAGGAAAAGAAAGATCCAGAGATGCACTCTGTAGAGCAATAACCTTTACCATGGGAGGTAAAGATAAAAATCAACTGGCTCTGGTTCAGTGCGAACACTCATGTAGCACGACTGCAGTATCCTGTTCACACCAGACGGTCTGACTCTGAACACAGAAATTGGCCTAAATTGTTGGATAAACCCAATCCAGACACCAAATCTAGCAGTGTCCCTGATGCGGCCAGCCTATTCCCATGAGCTTTGGGGTATCCAGGAAAAATGGACGGAGATCTGAAAACTTGTTTGACTTTTCAACTCCCTGCTTTTGTGTATGAACATTATGATAGAAATCCGGGACTCTCACAGGGAAAATTCACAAAAGATAAGATTACTCAAATCGCACGTAGCTAGCGGATACCCAGTTCTCTGACTCAAGGCAGTAGTTAATAGTTTTCGTTCATACTTCTCGAATCGTCAGACCACTCATAATGTAATACAACCAGCCTTCAGATTATAAATCCGCTCGGGAACTTTCGCGTCGTATGTCTATCATTTCATCTCTACGCCACTTTGCGGCCGCAAGATTTGCATACAACTGTTTCTCTCTCGCTTTAAATTGCATGATGCTATAAGCCGAAATTTGAACTTAAAGAAATAAACATTTTTTTGCCAAGAGGCCGAATAAGAGGCGTTTGTTTGCTATCCGCCTTATCGACGATCGAATTTTTGTTTTGCACCGTGAAACAAAAGATGCTTCCGTTATCTTGACATGTAATCGATCAGAGTGTGCTATTTCAAACTGCCATCGTCCACGCTAACACCGCTGATGGCTGTCGTAACACAAGACAAAATCAAGTTAACCGTGAAATCAAAACGTGAATGTATCAGACTGAGACAAATTGTTGTTTAGAGAAAGACACGAACGTGGATTCACTTGCAAAAAAAGCGACAGCAGGCTGACGACGACGACGACGACGACAACAACAACAACAACAACAACAACAGCAACAACAACAATAACAACAACAACAACAACAACAAAAACAGCTGAAATACAAAACAGGTGAGATGTAGAAACTCAACCCAAAATCGTATACCTGCTCTTCGATAGATGAAGAAATAAAAAAAATTTAAAAAAAAACTTACCTTGATTCGCAGTTAGTGAGTTGTTTTTTTTCTTGTGTTGAAGATGATTATCAGAACGTCCTTAGGATGCACGGAATTTATTCCTTCATTTGAGGTTATGAATAGACAGGAATTATCAACGCCGTTTCAGCGTTTTACGTTTTCACACTGGGTGTGGTGAAAATATGTTACACAGGGTCATTAATATAGGTGTGGCCTGACTTATATGTATTTATCAGAAAGTAAAGGTCTACCATACTAACTTGTTAAAGATTCTTCCTCTTATTTGTTATTTCGTCATCAAAACAGAGTTTGTATTAAGATTCATCCGATATTAAAATCCATTTTTTTCCTCCTCTCCTCTCTGTGAGATGAGACGTAGGCCTACTACCTTCAGAAATTCCTAACGATAGACAGCCAGTGTACGGTGCTCCAGCCAAATCCGGCTTTAATGGCCATTTGAGCTCTTAAAAACGAGATCGTGATGCCGGAAGCTCATTATCCGTACAAGAGCAACAAGATTAAAGATTGAGTGAAGCACATTTTCAATTTACATTTCATGAGCAAAGAGGTTCGGTTGAACCAGGGTGTGCCTGCCCTTCAATTTGCCACAGAAATAAGGTTAAGGAAGAAAACAAACTGAATAGTGTCGTGTTGCCCGCCATTTCATCTACAACAGTAGTAAGTGAGTCAGTAGTACACTATGACTCTTGTAGAAAGACCCAGAAAGGCATAACTGAAGCTCAACCTCGATGCACTAAGTAAACATCATTTGCTGTCGCTTGTGACAAGGGGTTTTTATCGTAAACTGTAAAATTCCCCGCATTTCATATAGAGATTTAAAAAGAAAAATCCAAAATTTAATCCAAAGGATTATATGAAAGATACTCAGTCTTAATTCTGTGTCATTTGGTATCTTTCATGACAAAAGTAGGTCAGAATCTTCATGAAAGTTTCTAGGTCATTCATGTTTTTTTTTAAATTTTTATTCACCTCTGTTCATTGGACAGACATGGGCTAGTAGCCCATCCCGTATCTGTCCTTACGATAACAATCGAAAAACTTGTAATCTAGGTTATTTATTGCAAGGAGAAGTTTGAAATTGAGGATGCTGATGACTTCGAAATGAGTACTACATAGTGTTACGATTGTTTAATACTTCATATTATGAAAGGCAACATATTATGAATATGCCTCAGATTAATTACACTAACATGTTTGGAGGATTCTGACGCTGAGAAGGTTCATGGCGTGTCACAGGTTCTTGATGGATTTTCTCCCTTGCCTTCGCCGACCTGCATGCGGTAGTGACAGGGTGGTATCGTTTCAAGGTGTCAGTATCCAAGAGTTTAGATGTCCACAATAATCAAGCTTCACTTGTGGAGTTCGCTACTTTTGATAAATAGATGTCAAACCTAGATTGCTTCTCCGTAGAGCAATACTGGTGAGTATCGAAAATTTTGAAAGGGATCGAAATGCCTTCTTTGTATTGAGTATGATAATTCCAATGGAATCGATCATCCTATCCCTAGAGCATAAGCGCTGAATATCCCGATACCTCAACATTTCGATATTGACCCACCACTAGCTCATGGAGCCATAGGGAGTTCAGCCATTCCAGGGGTCGCTCGTGTCCGTGCTAAACTTGGACGGCAACACGGCACAGCGGGATCTCCAGGGTCATTAGAATGCATTAGATGAATGAGAGAACCAGATTGTCTTGCTCAAGGGAAGTAAGCTTGTCTGTACCTATATACTTCATAATTATTGTGTTGCAATGTTACGGGCGACCATAAGCCATTGAGTCTTTTCACTAAGAGAGAAGTTTAGGTATAGGAGTATGATAGCAGTGATTATCTCACAGACAAAAATGGACAGAGAAAGAGACGACGAATAAAAAAGTAAAAGATGCAAAACGAAGAAAAAGAAAAATTATAAGTACAGGTGGAGTTGGAAAGAAAGAAAAGAAACACATTTCTTCTTCTTCTTTCTTCTTCTTTTTCCTCCTCTTCTTCGTTGTTCTCAGAATATATTGCGCGTTCCTAGAATATGTCATAATGTTCTGCTTTTGCTGACTTAATTCAAGAACTCAGCTGCTATTCTCTTCAAATCAGTCCCTGAGTCCCATCGCCTAGTTTCGAAAGTGATTTCTGCTGACTAGACCTTCTTTCTGTAGATCTAGCATTCCGAGTGTGGGCATTCTTGCAGAAATTGCTCCCATTGGCCCCCTAAGCAGCTTTTCGAAAATGGGGGAAAGAACAGAGAGGAAAGAGGGAGAAAACGACAAGGTAGGGAAGGAAGGGAGACAATAGATGGATATAAAAAGACGACAGACTTAAGAAAAAAGATGAAAGGGGGAGAGGCAGCAAAGGATTGGAAGACAAACAAATATAGGCAGACAAAAAAAAACAAAAAACAACAGCCATGAAGAAAGGAGAGGAAGCCAAGAAAAACAGCAGAGAAAAAGGAAGAAAATAAGGCAAGATAGCATCAGCAAGGAAGAAATAAAGAAAGGAGAGAGAAAGAGAGAGAATGAGATATATATATAAAGAGAGAGAGAGAGAGAGAGAGAGCGAGAACAATATTAAAAGAAAGAAAGAAACTCCCAATGACAAAAGGCAAGGAATAAATGAAGGGAGGAAAGAAAAAGAAAGAGGTCTTCATTTTCGAATTGTCAATCCTCAAATAGTCCCTAGGGCTAATGGCATTGCAAAACATGACTTCACGGTCATCGATTGTTGAACTGGCTGGCTTAAGGCAATATCATTCAAAGTGAACTTAATCCAACTTCTTAAATCTGAAGTTCAGACGTCATGCCTAATGAAAAACTCTAAAACGTATTTATAATCTAGTCTAGTCTAATTTCTCAATTTCAAAGGAAACTGTGTCAATATCTCGTGCCTATGATTATCGGAAAATTTTGTTAGAGCGCAAGAAAGACGAACATAAAAGGAAAAGATAGTAAGGAAAATTTAAAGAAGTTCATTGTTGCGCTCTTCTATTGATTCCACATAAGAAAATTATTCCCAAACTAGATAAATAAACCAAGTAGACTAGTACGAAGATCGTCACCTTGAAGGCATCACATTCAGATTGATAGATACCGAGACTGATGTGCAACAGACAACTGATGGCTTCGTGCCTCTCTTACGACAGGATTTTTTTTTTTTTAAGGATCACAATTTTATTATCAGAAAATCACAAGCAAAATAGGACTCGGACTGGCAATGAATTCGACTGAAACATTTGAAACATTCACTTTGATTGGCTATGAAGGCTCCTTACCTCCGGGTTTGTTTACGAGCACCAAGACTGATAACTAATTTCAAACGAGGTAATTGCGGAAACGCCTCTATAATATTATTATTATGTGTTCTCATTTATGATTTCCAACGTATGGTGTGCAGTTTCTTACACTCCTGATTACAAGTGTCTTTTTGACGTTTTTAATTGGTTTTTTTTTCATCCCTCTCATAGTTATGGCAGCATATCACTCGGCATCTGAAATAGCCTCTCACCTAACACATTAGTTACAACCATAGATTCATTGGACCTTTCGCGCATGTATTATACCAAACTGAGTTGGCCATCTACTGGGGCTGTAACATATCTTAGTTACAACTAGCGCGGTGTTAGAACCAGAGGCACCGCTTATAAATGTGACCGATGTGACATCATAACCATTTAGTGACGTCAAGGATCGATCGCAAGCTCCTACCTCCCTGATGAATTGATCAAAATGTCCGTTGCATCGAACTCGTCCAGTTTGCTTTAAGAGAATGTGTGTTAATTGAGAGCGGCACGATATAGACGGGGGTACAGCGCGGCCAACGCCGGTGAATGGCAAGTGACGTTCATCTAACCTCATTAACTCCCTTGTTTGCGCACGGCAGCTCTTCAACGTAACCATGACAAGCTGGCAAATAACGGCGTAGCGTCAGAGAGCTTCGGAAATGACCTAACCGTTAACTTTTGTTCTAGTTATCAATGCAGGAACTGAAAACAAAAATTTCGACCGTTTATGCTTAACTATCGGATTTTACGAGAGTTTTGCCAGGTTTTACTCGCATGAGATGGGTGAAGCCATTTTGGTCTTTGGTGCACGCTCAGATGACATATGATCTGGCCCATGTTGCTCAGGAGACAAGCCAAAAACATCATTATGGTCATAAGCTCAAAGATCGTGCTCCAATGGGAGTAAGACGTGTCTATGCCAGATACGTGTCGAATTTGTTTTGGATTATGTCGATTGATAAATACAGCCAAATGAGTGCAAGTAAATATATTGTGGGTGAAGGAGAATGGTTGTTCTTACGGTTTGGACCATTCCTGAAAGTCATGAAGGTGTAGTGCTGTTCAGGCAAAACTCCGACACAGACCATTTCCGACGCAGTTTGACGTTGAGAATGTGCTTATTTCGAAGGATGGAAGTGTGTGTGTGTGTGTGTGTGTGTGTGTGTGTGTGTGTGTGTGTGTGTGTGTGTTGTGTGTGTGTGTGTGTGTGTGTGTGTGTTGGAGGGATGTTTTGTGCATGAGAGTCCAAGAAGAGAGCCCTGGACCATTCCTAATTAAATGGTACCGGAAGTAGTGAGGGTATGAGTGGCCTATATTTAGATACAACATGCAGTCATTCATTCTCACATTCGGCGGTCGAACTTTATAAAAACTTTCTTCTCCCTCCCTCCCTCTCTCTCTCCCTTCCTCCCCCTTTCTCCCCTTTCACCCTTCTTTCCCTCTTATCTCTCTTCCCTTAACCTCGCCCTCCACGCGCAGCTCTGAAAATTTATCATCAATATTAATTTTATAGACATCCAATAACTGTGTTTATAATGCTGACAATCAAAAAGGTAACAGCTTGCCTTTAAAATACTTGAGTATTTGCACCCATGAAATGTTGTGCGGAAGTTAATGGTGAAACTTGGATCTGATTCGAAAGTAATTCATCATAAATCTATTTTATTCGGCACACCCTTTACCTTGTCATGTTGACTGTGGTCGGAATTCATATTGTTCATGTTTGGAATGAGTCAGTGTGGCAACAGTTAGTGACAAGGCAAACCAGTGCTTGGTGGACCTGACCAAAATGTAATCGGATACCAGTGTCCCGAGATTGCTTCTCTTTACCCGGGCCCGTGATTATTTCTGCCCGGTCCCAAGTTTGAAATTGTTTACTCACCAGAACGGAGGCCGGTGACATGATCATGTTTTTTTTATTTTAACTTGAAACAATATGTTATAAAATTTGTCATTTAAGCTAGACTACATACCGGTTAATATAGATACCAAAGCAAGATTTGTCCTGCTGTGTTGTCTATATAATCAACGCAACGTCTGTCACAGGCATACTATAAAACACAATCCTACTGTCATCCCGCAAAAATCCGACCCAGTACCCGTGTGGACAGGACGTGTCCGTTCCGTTTGTCTCGCGAAACAGGAAATAGTACTCGAGAAATACCCGAGTCTCGGGTCCCGATTTATTATCAGAACGATTACCATTACCCGGGATGTTTTCTTTGACCGGCTGCGGCTGTGACAAAGGCTTATTCCTAGTTGAGATAGGGCGGGAAGGGAAGAATGCACAATAAGGTTACAATAGTTGTTTAGGTGCACAGAGGGAGAACTATACACCAGTGATGGAGGCAGTTAGGGATGAGCAGGAGAGGACATTCGAAGAGGGGAGGGACACGGAGACACAGCCCTCCTCGTCTCCTCACTCCATTTGTCTACGCCATTGCCATGGCAATATCAACAGCAATTTAATGGGTAACATGTTTTGTGAAGGAGGTGGTAGCAATTGATTTTTTTTAAGCCATTAATGAGATACCTAGACGTTTTCGGGGATGGGCGGTGCCAGTAGAGGCGAAGCCATTTATTCACGCAGTCGCACAGAGAAAAGCAAGAGAGAATGGAGAGACAGAAAGAGAGAGGAGGGAGGGAGAGATAGAGAGAGAGAAGAGAGAGAGAGAAGGAAAGAAAGAGAGTTACGAAACAAGCAGCTTGGGAACAAGAGCCAATCAGGATTCTTGAAATACCTGCCAACCCAACAACTACCCCACCCTCACCCCGTTGTGTCTCAAACTAGCTGTGAACTGCTATTGATTTGCCGGATTATTAATCTGCACAGAATGATTTATAAACGAGTTTTTGTGTGCTTCTTACATTACAGTAAAGCTGTAAATGTCATAGAAAATATTTTGTTTACTTGGGTTCTCCTCTTAGCTTCCTCAGAGACGTGTGGACAAGCTGGAATGAGCTTTGTTCATTGTGACGTCCTCTCTGTATGAGATCTGACCTGACACTTTTACGTGCAAGTGCTGTGATAGAATTTTGGCATTTGAGGTACTTCTTCATATGGCGAGCCCTTTGCAGTGTTTAAAGATCCTGACAGCCTCTCGGAAAGCATCTCTGTTTATTGCCAGCCCTCTTGCATCCACGACCGCCAAATTCATGATGTCTTCGCTGTCGTTTCCGTACCGCTTTCTAGGTCTTCCCCTGTCACGCTTCCCGGGAACTCTGCGTATTAGTATTAGGATTGTTTTTTTCTAAGGAACTAAATCAATGTCTAATTACGTGATCAAAATATTTCAGTGTCCTGTTCTTTATGCTTTTCAGCCGCTAGATTTCGTTAATTTCGAGTTTTTGAAGAATGAACTTGTTCCGAAGTACTTTCAGTATTTTCCCGAAGCATTTAAATTCAAAGGATGTTATCAATATTCTATGCCTTCTAGTTTGGATGGAAAAATTATACCAGATTCCTAAACTTTAAAAACTTACGGACAAAATAAGGATGCTATGCCTACATTATTATTTGTTTTCGATCAGTTGCTGGGACAGAAGTGGTGATCGGTCTGTTAAGGCTAATAATAATACGTTTCCGTTTGTCTTTATGTTGTTCAGCCGCCAGATTTCGTTAATTTCGAGGGTTTTTTTTAAGGATGAAGTTGTTCGTGCTTCTGTTGGTTCGAAGGACTTTCAGTATTTTCCCGAAGCATTTAAATTCAAAGAACGTTATTAATATTCTATGCCATCTAGGTTGCATGGAAAACTTATACCAACCAGACTCCTGAACTTTCAAAAATTATTGACACGATATAAATCCTACGCATAGATTTTTTTTTTTTTCTGATCAGGAGCTGAGACAGTGTTTTCAGTATTTTCCTGAAGCATTGTAATTCACAGGATGTTATCAATATTCTTTGCCTTCTAGGTTGGATGGAAAAATTTTTTACCAGATTCCTGGACTCCAAAGTATCACGAACAAGATAAGAGCGGTATGCCTAGAGTTTTTCTTAGGAGCTGAAACAGAAGTGGTGATCGGTCTGTTAAGGTAATAATATGCGTGTCCGTTTGTCTTTTCAGGTCGTGACATGAGATCTAGCCAGGTGCCGTGATGGAGAAAGACGAAAGTGCCGAGTCCTTCGATAGCATCGTGTGTCAGAGCGGCCAGTTTGGCTTTTTTCAAAAGAGACTTTTTCTTATCAACAGTCTCATTCAGGTAGGTGTCATATTGAGAGAGAGAGAGGGAGAGAGAGAGAGAGAGAGAGAGGGAGAGAGAGAGAGACACACACACAGATAGAATGAGTGAGTGAGTGAGTGAGTGAGTGAGTGAGTGAGTGAGTGAGAGTGAGTGAGTGAGTGAGTGAGTGAGTGAGTGAGTGAGTGAGAGGGAGTGAGAGAGAGTAAGTGAGAGAGTTAGAGAGAGTAAGTGAGTGAGTGAATGAGATAGAGAGAGGTGTCATATTTAGAGAGAGAGAGAGAGAGAGAGAGAGGGAGGGAGACATACAGACAGACAGATAGATAGACAGACAGATAGACAGACAGACAGACAGACAGATAGATAGATAGATAGATAGATAGATAGATAGATAGATAGATAGATAGATAGATAGATAGATAGATAGATAGATAGATAGATAGATAGATAGATA
>JAWQUT010000073.1:874822-893104 GCA_033807755.1 Ellobium chinense
GTGAGTGAGTGAGTGAGTGAGTGAGTGAGTGAGTGAGTGAGTGAGTGAGTGAGTGAGTGAGTGAGGGAGGGAGGGAGGGAGGGAGGGAGGGAGGCGGTGAATGAGTGAGCGAGTGACTGACTGACTGACTGAGTGAGAGACTGATTGAGTGAATGATGAGTGAGGGAGGGAGAGAGGGCGGGAAGGGGAGAGGGAGGAGGTGTGAGTGAGTGAGTGAGTGAGTGAGTGAGTGAGTGAGTGAGTGAGTGAGTGAGAGTGAGTGAGTGAGTGAGTGAGTGAGTGAGTGAGTGAGTGTGAGAAATTAAGTATGCACTGTCACTGGTCAGTACTAGCCAGCGCTAACTAGCAGTAAAATGGCATGACAGTGAGGGCGGGATGTAAAAAGACTGAAGGAAAGAGAAACAGTAAGTAGCAGGAGCTCAGCAGACCGCCAAATAGCGCCCCAGCCCTCATCCTTTCCCCGGCACGATAGCTGAGCTCTCCGGAGTTTTCACCAGGGAATCTCGTTGTTGTGAATACCATGAAACAAAATATGAATTAGCCACCTCTTCCAACCCCGTTACAATCTGGTAAGAATAGTCCACGTTTCCCCTCTGTATGACCTCGCCTAATGGGTGAGTCCTGATAAGCAGACCTCCATCTGACTTTACACCTTCATATTGTGGTAAACTAATCCTTTCATTCATTAGCAAGGTAAAATAGCTAGTTGCTCCGACCGAATGATAAATCTAAAAAAACGATGTCACTTGGCGAAAAGGAAAAATACCTTGTGCGCCGGAAAAATAATTCAAGTAATGAATTTAGAATTTTAGTTTAATTTATTAAAAAAAAACAACAACAAAAAATAGTCCTTATTTCTTGGTTTGACGGGCAGCAATGTTATGACGTTATATAGGCCTACACTACATCTAGTGCAAGGTCCGTCAAATGATATAATCCTTCACGTGTCTTTACATGGCAAACACATGCACCGACATGGCTTCCTCCCATTATTAATTTTTTGCAGGGAGATCATCCACCCTCGCCTCCTTTCTTTTCTCTTATGACCAATTTCCACGGCGTCTTGAAATGAACCCACACAAACTTCCGTAATAAGGAACCAATGAAACCGGGACCACGGGAATTTCCACTGGGAGTCTGTACACGCAAAGAATATTGATTCAGCGCGTCTCCCTTCAATCAATGGATCTGACCAAAAAAGAAATAAAGGTTTAGATCTATTACTTCTTTTGGAATTAGTTAGAGCCGACCTGTGAAGACCTATGTAGAGATAGTGAGATGGAGGTGACAAAATGGCCGTTTCGCTCTTCAGGACTCCGGCATATCCAGGGGAAGGGGTCAAAGGTCATTTCAGTACCCTCCTCTTACTTTTTTAATCAGTGATCGATGGAAGAAGGGGAACGAAGCAGTGATGTTTGTAAAGGATTACTTAAGTGGATGGGGGTTTTTTTTGGAGGGGGAGGAAGGGGGAGGGGGAAGATGGAGGATGCATTGTGGTTATTTGGAGAAGGGACGCACTCATCACGTGCTCATATACCCAACAGAGCCCATTAGCCATAAGCGGTAGCTAAGGTTCCGTGGGATGGGCAAAGACTTTAGGGAGTAGTGGAGTTTGGAGGCCTCCAGTCTCTCTTGCTTAAGACAGTAAAGTAAACCAGTGGATTTGGCACTCATTTCCGTAGTGTAGGACATTTTTGTGAAAATAGTAACCCCCTTTCTTTCCCGTTCCCACTCCCCCCTCCGTCCATTGTCCTGTTCCAAACCCATAAAACGTCTGGGAGTGCCCCTGTTCATATAGCCTACTATAGAGCGGTGCTAATAGACTCTTGACTTGCGGCCGATGGTGGAGATAAGCGTGAAGGAAAACTTGGGACAAACTGAGAGACACCAAAGCTAAGGGCAAATCCACTTTGCCGGGCAAATTCGTTTCTGAGGATTGTCACTTTTCGATACTTATCTTTTTATATCGGCATCAAATTGTTGGCTTTGGAAACTCGATACTATTCCAGTATTAATCAATCCCTCCCTTAGCACACTCCCATTCAATGTCCCAGCTGTTTTGTTTACTATAAAACGCAGTCTGGGTAACACAACCTTCCGATACCATGCCCTCAATAGCTTGTTACGAAGGATGGGTAGATTACTGTATAACAAATGTATAAAGTTTTCAGTCTTCGATGTTTGTGGAAACACAGATGAAAAACATAAGTAAGGAGCAATAAACAATAAAAGTGTTAAGAAAAACTCTTTGAACACAGGTTGAACATAGATCTACCTTTATGTATGCTACTTTTTGGCTCAAGTAGTCTGTTAGGTCGACTACATAGTGACATAGTACCAATGCTATAATTTCGATCTCCTTCCGATTTGGGTATCAGGTTTTACTAACTGCTTACTACAAAGATATGACTATTTATGCGAAGCTGTTTTTAGACCTACTTTGTACCAAGTATCGGAGTTAACATACTGAATGTTTTCGATACTTGGAGAATGAGTTCCGAGTATCAAGATACTTGAAAATTCAAGTATCGATCCTGCCACTACAATTCCAGACAGGACAGCAGGGCAGAAAGGACACGATGGAGATGATTGAGAGGAAACATTGGCGAATGGGGATCAGATAGGGCCAAGTCAACATCAATTTTTATTATGTAAATAAAATGGTGGTGATTTTTTTTCGTGAGCGAGTAAGAAGACTGTAAACACGAGTATATTAAGCTTCTTCAGCGATGCTAAGATGATGTAGTGGATATGGTTAGAAGGGATGTGAGTGGCAGAGTGGCAGTGGCGCAGATAATGGGGGAATTGGAGAAGANGGGGGGGGGGGATGTATTTGCTCCCGCGCAAAGAAGAATGTGATTTAGCACTGAAGGCAAGCTGCTTACCGTACACAGCATATCATCATGGGATAAGTGCCTCCACTCCAACAACCACGATGACTCTAAAGAATCGATCTACCCCAACGAAGTTCCTCTTCACCTACGCCTCTGTAGTAAGGCCTCCAAAACGAAGATAGAATGGGCGTAAAAAGTGGGGAGGGTATTGGTAAATTGCTTTCAAAGCCTAAACAGTAGACATCATGAGCACTAAGGACTTTTTAAATAGAAATGAAGAGCGATTTCGGCAACTACGCAGAAGTACATTTTGAACAATAATTTTCAAAGTGAAAAGGAGAAGAAGTGAGGTAACTGCCCCTCTCCAGTATGATTTTTGAAAATTGTAAACAGCGTAATATTTTAGGAAAGATTCAGATTTCAGCGTACCTTTTGAATGAGTGAGAGAAAACGTAATACATTTTTGAAGCCTTTTCGATCTCATTTTCAACAGCAACGATAGGACTTAAGAGTATCTATCTTAGGAAAACCACTTTTCAGCTGACCAGGGTCAGAAACAGTAATGAGACGGGCTGCACAGCGGTCGCAACGATAAAACCTTTTTTAGAACCTAAACACAGAGGAGGAATCCCCCTCCCCTTCCTCCAAGTTTGTAATCTTCCTTCTTTTGTCATACTGGATCTGCCGCAAGTGCAGTGGAGCAGTAATTAATGGATACGTTCATTTAAATGGCAAATTGAGTGGCAAAGGATTGTTGAAAGGGCGCTTCTGCTATGATGATGATAATATCAATCTTTTATGGAGAGGAGGAGGGAAGCTAGGACCCAAAGAGAAAAGGTTTCGACCCAGACCTTTACGGTGTGCTTTTAGTGTGTGTTTTGGAGGCGGAAGAATCCTTCCATTATCTACGCTATACCGCGTGTGACGGAAGCTTTTGGGGGATCTTTTTTTTGGCCGGAAGCGATGTGTGTTCCCTGAGATGATAAAAGAGGCAGCAACGGTGGACGTTTTTCCAGCGAACAGATGGCTAATAGAAGAGAGTGACATGCGATGCAGACAGAAAGAGTGGAAGAAAGAATTTGCTCGATGTAGTTGTTATCCAAATTGGCAAATATTCTACAGATAAATTTAGTTGATTGATGGTCAAAACATAAGCCTGCAGGCGGCTTATAATCGCATGGTTTCACAGCTGGCAACAGAAAGACATTCTAAAGGAAATAGAAACAGTGATTTTAAAATCATTTTGTATGGACATTGATAAATGCCATGTTTGTCTTTAACAGTATGTTCCTCACCCCTCGCTATCACCGTGCAAACTTTCCGTTCAGACAGTAAAGATTCCCCAAGACTGGAAGTATGAGAATGGGTTAAGGATGGCGTTATGATCTGGGCGGACTTCGACGCTTTTGTATGATTTTGTTCTGTGAACTTCGTTAAGCATCTTATATAAACTCACGATGAAAAGAAAAATGGACATGCCATGAAAACAGTTTCACATTTCAGTGAAACTACAGCAGACGAGCTCATTTTGCACATTTGAAACTTAGAGGATCTTCACATCCACCAGTTAATCAAGAACAAAGAGAGGCTTACAGTTAACAATGGAGGGCTGTGAGGCCTTCACTCCATGATAGGATCAGAATGAAAGGACACATGCAATAAATAGCATGTGTATCCCCCTACTGCGTTCACGACTGCCTGACTTTTCTTTCGGTGTCTCTTTTTCTCTCTAACAAACTTTGCGTCATCAGATCGTGACCCCCAAAGCCAAGCCTCCTCGGCTATAGTAAATGGTCGTGGACACTGCCTCGATTTTCTTTAAGGGGAGGCACTACCCTTTACTAGAAACTGATATGAACATAACATGGTGTAAAACTTATTTCCATGAGTACACTGGATTCTATCTTGACGCAGAATTATCAGAAACTGGCAAAACCCTTTAATATTGAATAGAATAGCTTTGCTTGTATCTAGACAGAAAATCGGCATGCGCCTCTTTAGCTGTCTAAGAGACGTAGGTGCAATCTGGTGCCGAACAACTGGGGCCATCGTAAATGAAAGTTGTCCATAGATCATCATTCTTGAGGCAGTAAAATGCCCCATTCAGCACTTTGGTGCGCAGATTTGCATAGGAATCCACTGCATTCATGGTGGTAAGTTGCACACTATGTTATGTGCGTTACAACCTCTGGAAAAGGATAGTGCCTCCCCTTAATATTTTACATAATACACGTATTAATAGTATTTTTTTTTGTCCGTATTTTTGGTAGGGGCAGTAAACTAGAGATCTGCGAAATTGCTGTGCAGTTTGAATTTGTTCTAGTCATCAAATTTGGAAAACAGCGCTCCAGTGGGCAGTGTCCCATTGACTTCGAATCAATGAAGTATACCATCATGCCTCTTCTTTCTTTTTGTACTCCTTCCTGACTTTAAGGCTACTCGGTAGCATCTGACAGAAAAACGCACGTAAAGCTCTGATGTATAAATCAATAGGACACACAAAAAAATGTAAAGGACAATGGAAGCTTGAGACTTCTGAGGTTGCACTCACTATGAAGTGAAGGTCCGCCCATTGTTAACTGTTTCATGTACTTGATTAAGTAGAGGATGTAAAAGTCCTTTAAGTTTTAACTGTGTTAAAACGTGTTGTTTTATGTAGCTTTATTGATATATGAAATCATTACAGTGAGTTGTGTCCTTATTTTTTTTATCATGAGTATATTTATATAGACTAGAGTACGACATGGGTTACGTTGCGACTTTTCCGAGCACAGCTGGCTCCATGTTCCACTGAACACAATACACAGACACATTTTACTCCCCTGATAAAATGTCGGACACCTGAGTTCAACCTGTACAACATGGCTGGAGACGTAATACATAAAGCACATGACAATTTACACGAAGGTCCGAAACATTTCTGTAATGTCAGAATGTTTAAGTTCAGACAGTCTGCGGTAGTCGGCCACAGAGATTCACCTTTATACTAATAATAATGCTGTTTATAAGTCTCTTATCCAGTCCAATGCCTGCTCACGCGACTTCACCTTTAAGCTTAGTCTGTCTCAGTGTTCCTTACAGGTGCTACTAACCAGTTCAACCTTGTATCAGACACGTGTGGTCTTTTGTACCCTGACATTGTAGCAATAAAGAAGAACCAAGAATTCACTCGACAGACATTTGCCATAACATCATGTATTTTGGATGGAAATACCTGTAAATAAAGAGCCAAAACAACAAGTGCACAGAATTGTATTTCTTCAAGGTGCTTATGGCAGATCGCAGATCACGTAGGTCTATGCATTCACAATAAACCGCGACCCATTTCATGAAATCTTTTTATTTGTTTGTCGACTTTCATCAGCGTCTAGCCCCATCAGTGAATGCAAAGTGTTTCTTTCGCCTCGATACTCATTTTGGTGTGATCGGTGTAATTCGGCAGGAAACGTTTGGAAAATATGCAGATGATTGTCTGATGCAAATATTCACGCATATCTGTGCATGGGCTTAGCTTGGTATGAAGGCGACCCACGCCATAGAGTCTGTGGTAGTATAGAGCCGATACCTGAATTGTTAGGTGTCACGATTCTCAGCACTGATGCTGTGAATATCCAACGAATCGATTCTTTTTCGAGACTAATATTCTGTGCAGAATAAGAATTCCTGTCCCTTTCAATCCCTTTCATACCTTTTGCAATCCAGGTCAGATAAATTGTCGTCGTTTACTTCAGACATATCGGAATGCTATCAAAACACCATCGAGTTTCGCTACCGACATATTATAGAAGGTAGAAACAATACTCCCGCCAGAGGTCTGTGGTGACGTCAAAATTACTAAGCTAGTACCGCGTGTGGTCTGCCTATCCAGGATACAACTATCGTGAGAACAGCTAATACATGACCTTTCCTTACTCACAGAATCAGCAGGAATTGTTGATATCTTCTGTACTACCGATCGGAAGGAGTCACACTGAAGATTCTGATCAAGACTGGTTGTAACTATATTGTACCTTTTTGTACTAAAGGGTGGATGTAACTGATTTTTAAAGAAAAATATACGAGTACCTGTGTGGGGTGTGGTTATTTGTATAACCCTAAATAATTCATATTCAGCGACTGTAGATATGCAAGTACCATTACAGAAAAAAAAAATGCTCAGATTCTTGTTAATAACCATATCAGAACACCAGCTGCTGTCGGGCCCTAGATAAGGGACTCGGCATGAGACGATTCATGTTCATGGGTCGAGTACCCTCATGGATAAAAAACAAAAGGAAAAAAAAGGAAAAGAATCGCTTAGTTTCTTGTTAATAACCGTAATTCACATTAACAGAACAGCTGTCAGATCCTAGTTAAGGACCATCGGCATGAGACATTATGTCAACACCGAAAAGGTCAGGAGGACATCACTCCGTAGGCATGGACCAGTAAACATATTGGGATTACGGGTCTTGACAAAGAGAGGAATCTCCTATAGTACTTTGGTAGGCCAATACCTGAATTTTTAGGTGTCGTGATTCTCAGCCTTGAAGTTGTAAGACTCAGAAGTATTAATTATATTTCGATTCTGATACTTAGTTCTGGAAAGCATTTCGATTCCTTTGATATTTTCGAAGCATTTTTGATACTTTCGATACCTTTTGATATTTCCGATGACTTTCGATAGCGTTAGGCTTGTAGGCTTTGTTCTAGGCATGGGAACTGGATCGAAATTAATTTCCATACTTTTGATATCATTCGATACTTTCCATGTCTTTTGATACCGCAAGGCTTTGCACTGAGGAGACAAGTAGCTAGTTTGGTTCTGAAAATTGGAATTGGATTGAAATGGGATCGGATTTGGATCGAAATTAATTTCCATATTTTCTAAACTGCTAAATGGTTTTTGCACTGATGCAGCCGGTAGCTGGATTAGTACTGAGGATTGGAATAGGACTGAAATTGACTGTGATACTTTCGATACCGTCTAGACGACTCTTCGTCACTGTAGGCTCCTTGGTGAAGCGCCTTACAGACTGTTACTGAGTATCAGGCAGGGACCAAAATTACTTTGGATGCTTTTTTATTTTAGAAGTGTCCCCTTCTGGGTTAGATGAAGAAATGCATGCAAAAGGATAGTATTACAAATACATTTTTTATTGGGTGGGGGAAGGGTGCGGGGGATTGGAGGAAGAGAGTTTCTGTTTAGGTCAAACCAAACTGTAATCGCCTAAATGGAAAGCATCGAAATTGAATCTAAACTTCAGAGCTTGAATATCAAAACGGAAGCATCGATACTCAGAAACGATACTGCCCACAATAGGAATCTGTAACCGAGAGGGCGGCAGAACAGAAATAAACAAAGGGGCTAAACAAAGGGGACAGACAGACAAACAGGTAGGCAGACAGACATACTTGGCTGAACAAATCAATACTAATGTCGCAACGGGGAAGGGGGAGGAGGGGGTGCAGGAGGGAATTTTGCAAACACATCAGGCCTGTTATTGTGAGTTGACGAGTTAATATAAGTTATAGCGCCAAGCAAAAACAAATGCCGTAAAACTCACGCTTACATTTCTGTTGTCATGAGAATGGAGGATGTTTTCTCACAGTATTTAAAAATTGCTTTCTACAACCCACTGGCAACTGAGTTTTTTAAGAGTTCTGGTACATGGCCAAGGGATTGTTGCTCACATAATGGTTTGATTACATGCTGTGTGCATGAATGTATGGCTGCTCGCCTTTCATCAAGAACCTCTCGTCATGCGTAGAGCATATAAACAAATCCGGTGTGGGCGTCAATGCTTTGTCACATGGCGGTAGTGAAAATTACCTAGCTGAAATTCTGTGGAATGTGCAAATGTGAACTCTAATTAAAAAACAAAAACTCGAATTAAAACCAACAGTATTGTCCGTGTCCTTGATCTCCCTCTCATACAAGGTTTCACCCCTTCTTCCCTTCTCCACGCCCTCTACCCCCGCCAAAAAAAAAAAGTTCACGATAGTGGCTCTAAATATTCTACTCGCTCACTCTTTTTTTATGGTATCCCCCTCGACTCAGAAACCTTTGTAATGTCGTTGCTCGTCGTAACGGTTTTAATTTCCTCCCTTCACGATAACAAACAAACAAACACACAAACAAACAAACACATAAACCATCTTTATCACCACTGTCTCCATCACCACTATCACCATAATACCACTTTCACCACCAACTCCAACACCATCACTATCACCGCTACTATCATCATTATCACCACCACCACCACCATTCTTACCATCACCACACTATAATCACCACTTCCACCAAAACTAATATTATCACTACCACTGCTACCACCACCACCACGCTACTATCATCACAGCCATAATCATAAACACCACTACCACCCTCACACTATTAGGGAGGCAGCATGGGACCAGGGCGCTGTACCGCTGTCTACCAGCAATGACCTGTATGTTTTTACATGAATGGTGTGTGCCGCTCGTTATTTTATGAAAGAGATGTACGAGTATGATGTTGCAAAGCATTGTAAACGGGTTTTATACGGATCAACAACAGTCCTATTTTCATATTTCATTTTCATTATCTTCACCACCATCACCATCACCTTCATCACTACTACCACTACCACCACCACCACCACCATCATCATCATTCATCCATCATCACTACCACTACCACCACCATCATTACCATCAGCACAGCCACCACCAACTCCACCAAATTCTGATCATTACCACGACTAGCACCATCACCACCAACAACCACCACTCTTCCTACCCCCCCCCCCNCGGTAGCTGGATTAGTACTGAGGATTGGAATAGGACTGAAATTGACTGTGATACTTTCGATACCGTTTAGACGACTCTTCGTCACTGTAGGCTCCTTGGTGAAGCGCCTTACAGACTGTTACTGAGTATCAGGCAGGGACCAAAATTACTTTGGATGCTTTTTTATTTTAGAAGTGTCCCCTTCTGGGTTAGATGAAGAAATGCATGCAAAAGGATAGTATTACAAATACATTTTTTATTGGGTGGGGGAAGGGTGCGGGGGATTGGAGGAAGAGAGTTTCTGTTTAGGTCAAACCAAACTGTAATCGCCTAAATGGAAAGCATCGAAATTGAATCTAAACTTCAGAGCTTGAATATCAAAACGGAAGCATCGATACTCAGAAACGATACTGCCCACAATAGGAATCTGTAACCGAGAGGGCGGCAGAACAGAAATAAACAAAGGGGCTAAACAAAGGGGACAGACAGACAAACAGGTAGGCAGACAGACATACTTGGCTGAACAAATCAATACTAATGTCGCAACGGGGAAGGGGGAGGAGGGGGTGCAGGAGGGAATTTTGCAAACACATCAGGCCTGTTATTGTGAGTTGACGAGTTAATATAAGTTATAGCGCCAAGCAAAAACAAATGCCGTAAAACTCACGCTTACATTTCTGTTGTCATGAGAATGGAGGATGTTTTCTCACAGTATTTAAAAATTGCTTTCTACAACCCACTGGCAACTGAGTTTTTTAAGAGTTCTGGTACATGGCCAAGGGATTGTTGCTCACATAATGGTTTGATTACATGCTGTGTGCATGAATGTATGGCTGCTCGCCTTTCATCAAGAACCTCTCGGCATGCGTAGAGCATGTAAACAAATCCGGTGTGGGCATCAATGCTTTGTCACATGGCGGTAGTGAAAATTACCTAGCTGAAATTCTGTGGAATGTGCAAATGTGAACTCTAATTAAAAAACAAAAACTTGAATTAAAACGAACAGTATTGTCCGCGTCCTTGATCTCCCTCTTATACAAGGTTTCACCCCCTTCCCCGCGCCCTCTACCCCCGCCAAAAAAAAAGTGCACGATAGTGGCTCTAAATATTCTATCCCCCCCCCCCCCCCCNTTTTTTTTATGGTATCCCCTCGACTCAGAAACCTTTGTAATGTCGTTGCTCGTCGTAACGGTTTTAATTTCCTCCCTCCACGATAACAAACAAACACACAAACAAACAAACAAACAAACAAACAAACAAACAAACAAACACATAAACCATCTTTATCACCACTCTCATCATAATTACCACATTCACCACCAACTCCAACACCATCACTATCACCGCTACTATCATCATTATCACCACCCCCACCACCACCATTCTTACCATCACCACACTATAATCGTCACTTCCACCAAAACCAATATTATCACTACCACTGCTACCATCACCACCACCACCACCACCACCACGCTACTATCATCACAGCTATCATCATAACCACCACTACCACCCTCACACTATTAGGGAGAGAGCATGGCTCTATGGTTTGTGAGTCGTAATCAGAAACTGAAAAGTCCTGTCGAAGGGTTGTGTGTTCAACTCATGGGCCATGTGTTTATGTTGCGGTGTCCTTGGGAAAGACACTCGACTCAAGTGTGAATGAATACCTGGCTCTGAAACTGGGGGGACCAAGGCGCTGTACCGCTGTCGACCAGCAATGACCTGTATGTTTTTACATGAATGATGTATGCTGCTCGTTATTTTATGAAAGAGATGTATGATATTGCAAAGCATTATAAACAGGTTTTCTACGGGCCAACAACAGTCCTATTTTCATATTTCATTTTCATTATCTTCACCACCATCACCATCACCTCCATCACTACTACCACCACCACCACCACCACCACCACCATCATCATCATCATTCATACAGCATCACTACCACTACCACTACCATCACCATCATTACCATCAGCACAGCCACCACCAACTCTACCACAATTCTGATCATTACCACGACTAGCACCGTCACCACCAACAACCACCACTCTTCCTTCTCCCCCTATTTCAGCCTTACATTTTCAGTTCGTACCTCTCACATCAGCTTTGTTTACTGTTGCAGATCTTGGACAGTCTGAGCCTGAAACAGCTGGTACAGGTGACCTCCTACTGCCAGGGAGGGGCCGTGATCCTGGGAGTAGCGCTGGGAAGTATGATAGCGGACATCTACGGGAGGAGGAGAATTCTGTATATATCTCTGGCCAGCATGCTCGTTTTTCATTGCCTTGTTGCTTTGTCCATCTCCTGGATCATGTTTATTTTCTTGAGGATGGTGGCTGTGGGCTGCGCAGGTGAATGTTGTTTTCTCTCTTGCTGACAGAATTAAGCAAATCACATACGAGCTAGAACTAGACATTATTTGATTTTTTTCTTATTTCACTTACTGGCGAGATGGTAAATATACCTTTTCTCTATCATAACAAAATATCCAGCGGATTACACCGGTCGGGAAGTTCAAAAGATACTTCGGCATGTTCCGATAATATTCGGGCAGCCATCTTTCTTTTTCGTATGGACACAGACGATTGGTAGATGGGTGTGATATGAGAATGTCTGTATTATGTGAGCAGAGAATCTTCCATTTCATTAATGTGTTGATACATAGCACGTGTATTGCTAATATGCGCAGAGTAATAATTTTAACAGAGAGCTCTTATCTTTAGTTCGGAACTTTTACGGGCTGAGGCAGGCATACGGATTTGGCCTTTTGTGGTATTAGACTAGGATCATATTGCACGTTACGAACTAGACATAAGATTAACATGACAATGTGAGTCTAGGTTGTAACATGTAAAATGATCGTAACACTTGGAAAGTGTCATTATATGATTGGCTACCTTTGTCATAATGCTCCAAAAGAGATTCGAAATTGAAAAGATAATCTCTGTCATATTACTCAGACCACTGCCATACTGTTAATGTGCTGTCGTGAACATAAAATTTATAATGATAGTACAATATCTTCGGAAGGAAATAAATATGCTTTGTGACGTCATGCAGTGCAAAGCACCTCCACTAGTTGTCACATGTCCATGGTGTGCAGATAAGACCCAAACCACCTGGAAAAATATTTTAAGGCATACTGGAAGTTTATCATTACCAATTATCAGCTCGATGCTGTGTCAGTATTTTTATCTTCAACACAAAGACTGAAAAATCTCAAAAGATGCATTATAGCTCAGACAGCATGCATGCATCATCATCAGAACTAACTGCTGTATTTCAACTTCTTTAGCTTTCCATATTTTAGAAGGTATTTGCTCATTTATTTGATAGTTGACTTTATTGAAGTTGCACTATAGCGGTGGCCCTGTCCAGCGACTACAAAAGTCCTTTTGGTCAAAGACGCGGCTCCATTTTCTGCAATCATGATTCCAAATCATATTTGTTTATCGGCTCCGATTTAGTATTAAAAAAAATAAAAATTAATAGAACTTTACTCGAGCGGTAATTTTTGTTTCAAATTTATTTTCCCTTCAGGCGCAGCTCTTGTTGTTAGTTTTGTTATCGTCATCGAATTTCTGGGCCCTGATTGGCGGGATGCTTGCACGTGCTCGTGCTTGTGGGTGCTGGGCGCCATCTTGTTGTCTACGGAGACGCTGGCGACACAGCACTGGCGCTGGCTTGCTCTCATGTCTGGGGGAATCTGTTTGCCTTTGATTGGTACTTTCTTGTAAGTGTAAATATAATCACTAGCTATCTCGTAGCATATGCAGATTTACGTCAACATTTGTGTCAACCCATTACTTAAGTTTCTTCTTGCATGTAAGAAAGGTTATCTTTGACAACAGTGCGCAGTAATATTGAGAAAGAAACACAACAGTAGATCAATTTGCGTCACATAGTTTGTCACTGCTTGGTTACGAGACAAAAGTCCTTTGTCAACCAGATGATATTGGAGTATAAAGAAATGAAACTGTACTTGTAAATGTTAGTTATGATAATCATAATAAGGCATTGTCCGCTTACACGATTTCGCGTTGTTATTATTTCACTAACATGAACAGTTACTTGCTCAGCTTCTGAAGGAACATATGCAATGCCGCTGCTTTTTTAAGGGCCTGAAATACTGACAATACCATTCACTGCCTATAGCCTTTTACCTGCTTTAAAGGTATGTGAACTGAAGAATATGTGAGTAAAATGCATCTACCTAAGACCTTTACAACATGACCCTGACAAGAATCAATCGACATCCAGGCCAAGGAGCAAGTTTGTTCTACAAACGTAGATATATGAATTGAGAGACTCATCCACAGCTTGAATTTCAACCACTTTCTTGCCTTTCCACAGTACGTCCACGGAGTCACTAAGATGGCTGCAATGCCAGCATAGATTTACGGAGGCCGAAGGAGGGTTCAGAGAGGTCATCTCCGTCAATTCAGCTGCGGTGCCGGACGTTATGGCGCTTCTTGACCTCTCACGTGGCTGCATCGCCAACAACATGCACCACAAGAAGTTCACTTTCGTGGATCTCCTCCATTCACTGGACTCCACTAAGTGGACGGTCGCCCTCGTTTATACAGGGTAAGTGGCTCCGAGTCTATTTTTCTCGTATTTAGCTAGATGGTCTAGACCAGGATTTTGATCCGCAGCTGTACATGCATGCAGCATCATGTTTTATTGGCCATTCTGTGCCCTATCTATTCAGTTTAATGCAAGGCGGCTACAGCAACGTCAGTCGGCTTTTCTTTCTGTTTTTTTCAGTTGAATTACTATTCGCAGATATACTTTCCATCTTTGAATGATCCCAGCCGCCGACGCCCGATTTCGCGTTTGCACACGCATGCTAGCAAAAACATTCCCAAAAACAGTTGTTCTAGTTGCAGCCAATTTGAAGTGAAAGTAACAAGTTTCCCATTGTCCTGGAATTTGTCAGTAGACCGAGCATGCATTTGTCACTTTCGTCCTTGCTCCTCTTTTTTCTCCTTGTTACCCTCCTCCTAGCAAAATGCTCTATGTTCAAGACATGACAAATACAGATTACGGAGATGACAAACTCAGCTGATTATTGAGAGGGGCCCACAGTCAGCTCATAACTGGGCTAGTGCGCAGGATTGCTCCCCGATGGCTGTTGGAATAGGAAATGGAGTATATTTTGGCATTTGTCTGAATGTATGATGCTGATTTCAGAATGGCATATAAACACACCAAACACGATGAACATGGATTAGGGCGATCGCTGCTTCGGCTGGAACCCATAGAGGTCCTGGCGTTCTTTTATTTAGGTCACGTCCCTTGTAGTGATGAACATTTCGAGAAAACACGTTTGGCCAAACATGAGGTAGGCTGGAAAAGGACCTCTTTCCAGATATCCCTTTGTCCTTGAACCGTCGAGGACATTTTTTTTCTTCTGTTTTTTTTCGGTGATTTTATTCACTCAACATACAATTGTTACATTGGAAAACGAGTCATACCAAGTGGCAGAACATTTATGAAATGCGAGCCGTAGTTTTGATGTCCCATCCTCACTTCACGTGCAGCTTGAATACATAAGTAGAATCGATCTTTTCTCTTTGCGAGTGGGGAAGAGCCAAGCTAGCTCTGACTGTCCCAAACACTTTGTTTATATTGGTGATCTGTGTCATGCGCAGTAGATTTTGTGCCAGATCTTGAATGGCACGTTTAACTTAGAACCATTGATACATGTGGCAAAAACAAAACCAAACACGTCACAGGATTCAGGTGGTTGTGAATCTTCCTGTTTCGAGAACTAAGCTTTCGTTAGAGATCAGTCTTTAATACCTTTGTGGAAAGCAATGCTGTGGTTAACAGTGATTTCATAACAGTGAAAAATCAAAGGTTTTGTTTTTTATCTAAAATCAAAGTTTTTCATTTTCTTTCTTCTCTCTTTCTCTTCCCCACCCTTTCACATTTTTATCTCTCTTCGCGCAGTGTAACTTTTCGCATAATTGTACTCGCAAAAATGTATTGGCCTTGGCAACGCTGCACGTTTGTAACAAAAGGCAACTCCAAGTAGAAACTATTTGTTTTCATGTATTTACAGTAAAAAAAAGAAGCGGAAAGGATGTACATACTCAGGCAGAAATGTCATATTTCCATTTCATCTCCCACAAATACTTTACGTTGCATAAGAAAATGAGGAAAGGGCTTCTATTGACTCGAACATGAGTTTATTTATACAGCAAATATAATCTTACATTAAAAAAAAAAAAGTGAAAGCAAATAACCACGAATCACAGCCTCCAACGCAGATTGATTTCTGAGCAATTTCTGGCTAACATTATGTCTTTCTCACGTGCCATCTCTTTCTCACGTGCCATCAGAGAGATGTCCGAGTAGGGGTTGAGAAATGGGTGATAAGTGGAAGGAGATCTACTGCCCCGAAACATGCAGCTTTGCCCAGACTTAACAGAATTAAGTGGATGACATTGACAATTATTAAATGCTCATGACGTTATTAAAAATTTCCCTCGTCTTTGGCGTTCTCCGAGACTGCCGCAGAAAAGTTGTTTGCCAGCAGCATCTTAACACTGAAGTCTCGTCGAGAAACGTATGTGAGCCTTAAAGAAGGACTAAGTAGAGACGCAATTAGTAACAAAATTGGTTGGTTGGACAAACTCTTCATAGTTAGGGTCAAACTATTTCAGCAAATCCTCGTCGAGGTTGTCCAGATATTTTTTTTTTCAAAACTTCTTCTCACTTTCATTGTCTTGGTAGAAGGAAGCGAAGAACGAGAAGAAGAACGGAGAGCGCGTCACAACTTTCTTCAGTAGACCAATTTCCTCTTTTTGGGCAGACCACTTCTTAAGGTTGCTTCCTCTTTTATCTCCATAAATGTGGCGCAGTTTGTCTAGAAAAGAAAAGTGTGTTTCGTCTAAGCACTTTCTCTTTTTTCTTTGCTATACTTCTTCCACTGTAACAACGTTTTTTAAGCTGTCTGGTGTATGGTTACCATTTAGTTTCCCATTCGCCAGACTTGAAAAAGTTCATCGCCCTTTTTTTACGCCCGGTGAATGTCGGTGGCAATTTGGTGATGTGTTGGGTCGTCAAGTCTGTTTGCAACAGCTCTGGGGCGGCACGGGGAGGTAATCAAAAGTACCCAAGCACCACCTTGCTTTATTGTTTTTCTTTGTTTTTATATCTAGACTGCGGTGAATTAATAGTTATTAAAAAGAGAGGAAAGAGGGCACAATGTGCAAGATAAATCAAGACATTTCCGAGTAATTTCAAGGGCCCTCCGCAAGTTTTTTATGCTCATTGATTAATTAACAACCCGTTTCAGAAAGAACTCCTCCTCTTCTCCCCTCCCCCCTTCCAGTCCACCCCATCCGGCAGACCTATGTAAAATGTGATAGGCCAGATTGTCTTGGCTTCCTTTGCCATGAAGCAGCTAAAAAGTGATAGAATTGCCATCCTTTCTGTCTTTAGTGAAACGAGGAGTCCAGTACTGGAGCCACAATGCTTTTGGCACGTGATATTATAAGAAATGGAGCACTGGCCACCTGTTATTGTAAGCCTCAGCCCTCGCCACTACTTTGGTCAAACAGACTTTTACATCAATTGCAACTAGTTAGGGTGGCTGCTGCAAGCAATAATAATCTCAGCTTCCTTGGCTACGTTTTGCACGCTTCCTCCTCTTTGTAAGTCAGGGAAGAGAGCCCTAAAGGCTTCTTCTGATACAGTGTATTTCTCTCTTGGCACGGATTTCCCAGCGCAAACACTCATTAGATCCTTCTCATTTGATTAGAAACCTTAAATAAACACATGACTCTGAGCCTTCATGTCCACTGTCATGCACAAGATAAATAGACTGATCTTATGGTGAATCACTGATTTTAAAAAAAGAGCTGATCAATGAAACTGTGCACTTGCCATAGCCTCGTATGGGGAAACATGACTTGACGCTCGCACAATGCACTAATGGGTTATTTGACTCTTGATCGTCTTCCTAGGGCGAACTACCCTAATCGAAGACTTCTACACAATCGAGAAATATTAATTACCTACATGAGAGAGCATCAGGGTGTTGTTGTTGTTGTTGTTGTTGTTGTTGTTGTTGTTGTTGTTGTTGTTGTTGTTGATGATGTTGTACTTTTGTAATGAAATTATGTTCTGTCAGTTGTTTCAACAACCAGTTGTAGCAAGGTGTTCTTCAATACATATTCGAACGAATCTCTCATAACACAAACTAAATAAGCTAGATTAGGTGAAAGTTGGCAAAGGCTGCAGTACTGGAGTTGTGGCATTATTGTCTTGGGAACTGACGTGACTAGATTCATATGATTACTCTCTTTCTATTTTTTTTCTCTGCAGTCTTGTAGCCTCTTGTGTATACTTCTGCCTCTTGTGGAAAGTCAAGCAAATCACGGGCGTTGACTTTATTGATGGGTTCCTTCCCTTTGTTATTGACTTGCCTTTGACGTGGACCGTCATTATCTTGAACAGATGGTAAGACGTTTGACTGGTTGATTGATTGGCTGCTTGATTGACTTTTTGATTGGTTGACTGAATTAATGACTGATGGTTAGGACAGACAGACAGACAGACAGACAGACAGACAGACAGACAGACAGACAGACAGACAGCATTTAGGCAAACAGCTGATTGATTGATTAATTGATTGATTGATTGATTGATTGATTGATTGATTGATTGATTGATT
>JAWQUT010000073.1:893740-908063 GCA_033807755.1 Ellobium chinense
GGGTGGGGGTGGGGAGGGGGGGGAGTGTCACTTCTTTTCGAATGGAGTCAGTGTTGGTCAACACTCATAATGTTACGCCACCTGTTTCCGGCCGCATCAGCTGATTACGCGATGTTATTGTCTCGCCGTCTTGGTTACCTCTGACCGCGTTGATACCAGCCGAGCTAGACCGTCTCTCGCTTCTCTAAGTTGGGCAGGTCATGACGAACTACGTAGACATTCGCGTTACGGATAAGTCACAGAAGTGAGAGCAACTAAAACTGGCACTCGCGCCACAAGGATTAATGACTCGAGCATTCTTTTTTTCGTTCAAGGGACGTGATGTTATTCAGTTCTATTCCTTAATGGTATTGATAGTGTTATGCCCCTTGCCCATTGTTCTTTCTTTTCCTAGGATGGGAGGATCCTTGTACCGAAGGACATGTATGGAACTCCTTCGGTGTCATGACCTGTTAGTAATCCCTAGTCTATAACCCCTGCCCTTACGGGTCCTGGGGGGAGAGTGGGTGGAGAAGAGGCGCGTTGACCACCAAAGTTTGAATCCAATCGGCGCAACCACTACACTACAAACTATATTTTGCTGTCTTCATTTGGTCCAATTTTGTATGTTGTTTTTTTTGTTTTTTTAATTTGTTGAAACCGGTGAAATTTATTGTTTGAACAGATAAGTATTTGTAAAGTGGCAGTGGCACTATAATTATGCTCCACAGGAGTTGAGAAAGGTACTTAGTGAACCGGCCTGCCGAGATTAAACTAATGTGAAGTTGCGGGAGCGGAAGTTGCTTAAAAACGGGCCTTGAAAACGTCATTATTGTTTTCATATAATAATTAGTCTTGTCAATGTTATCATATCTATATGAAATACATTGTAACATTCCAATTTTATATTGTCTCAGATGTATGGGCGTGGCCGTGGCAGTGGCGGCTGCATCCGGGGGATCCATGCTCTCTTACGCTCTCGTCTTTCTCGTAAGTACATGGCAGTGTTTTTACATCTCAAGTCTTATGCACTTTACTTGTTAAGAAAGTTATAACAGTACTGTAAGCCAAATCTTTTTATACTTTCTCTTTCTTTTTATCAGATACATTATCTTCGGTGAGACTGTTCTAGCTGCAGTCATAGACCCAATATATTTTGGGATGACTGGGAAGAAAGAAAGAAAGAAAGAAAGAAAGAAAGAAAGAAAGAAAGAAAGAAAGAAAGATAATGTGATAATGGTAATCAATTAGGATTTCACCAAAGACTATAAATAAATAATGTTACTTTAAAGTCTTCGTTATCACTGAAGGCCAACTCCGAACCCCTAGATATAGTCAACTCTGCTTACTCACAACTACTATGGAGCCTGAGAAAGATTGCGATTAAAAGGAGTTGCATTATTCAGAGACTTTTGTATAGTTAATGGTACTAAAAATATGTTGCGAATAGGCATAAGGTGTGATTTTAAACGAGTGAACTGAATCTAGATGCCTCTTCCCCAGGAGCAATACCACTACACAGTGCCTTTCGTGGTGTACGGCGCCATGATGTCTAGTATTGGGATGATAGGCCTCCTCTTCCCAGAGACACTCAAGCAGCCTCTCAAGAACGTCCAGCAGTGTCGGCACCGCAAGATTCCGCTACTAGAGGGCGCCAGGCTGGTTGGGAGACCACCCAATCTTTGGGATGCCGTTTAATGATAGTGACGATGAGAGACTGGAAAAGCGTCCATAAACCTTTTTTTATTTAAATTCTGCGCTTCTAGATCGAAGGATACAATGTTAATTTTATGCCGATGTAGGTTATGAATGCCACTGTGTTAGCTAGGTCTGTCGGGGTTCCAAAGTGCAGTTTTTTTTTTTGCTGAAGGTGATTTTTCTGTTGGCTAATGTTCATCTTTGACCAACTTGTGACGTTAACGTTTGTGAAGACAAATATACTCCGGTGGCTTTATAAGCCACTTCATAGGTGGTCTGATGAATCCGAGGATGACTCTGCAGTGCTTTGACTAGACAACTTAATTGAAACAAAAAAAAAAATCGTGTTATTCTAGTCATCTGTCTAGTCTAGACCTTCAGGGGTAAGAAGATATTTTGCGCCATGATTTTTTTCCAGTACTCAGTGAGAGGAGGTCTGCGAAACCACTGACTCGCAATAAGCACTGGAAGGCAGTGTGCACTTCTGTCTTTTTGTCAGAGAATTGCAGGACTATGCAGGGTTCGTTTTTATCTGTGTAAGCTTATTTGTATTGATCATTGCTTAGTGGCCAAGGTCTGTAGTAGGTGGGGTCACTAGACGTCAACAGAAGCTATTATTCAGGATGTAGTCTAGTTGGCTATAAAGTAGCGCTTGTTTCTCGCTTCATGGAGGTCCTGGTCACGACTCTACTTAATTTAATAACATACCCGGCAGGAGGAATATCTGGACCGTGTTACAGTTTCTTTTCCTGTCTTATATAATATGTTGTTTAGATAAAAGCAATATCATTGTGGATCAAATTCATCATAGAGCTGACCTCTTGCATTCTCACTGGAAGTTGAAATTTGCAAGGGAATTAATAATTTTTAGCTCTCCTTGACTAACTCTGTTGATCTATAGAGCAAAGCTTTTTTTTCATTTGAAGTTCCACACGGAACGTAACCATCACACCGCGCCAGGGAATTTACTATTTTCAAGGCTATCTCGTCGATGCACTTGAACTGTAATAACAGCAACACAACAAACAACAGTAACATTGACTGGTATGTCATAACTGCGGGGATTGCTTATAACTGATACTGGCAACCTCGGAGACTGCAGTGGTCAAAGATTGCGGATGGAAGGACTCAGAAACCAGTCAGTAACTTTGTCTTTACTGAAGACATTAGGTGCGGTTTTCTGATTTTTATATGCGACCTCTTGGAAAACTTCTCAGGATTTTGTTTTTCGTTTGTTTAGAGTCTTGATCTAAGTCCTTAGTACAGTTGTGATGAAAGAGATATACTACAAAACAGCAATAAAATATATAATATGGCAAATGTAAAAAAAATAGCAGTAGCTTTAACAACAACATACCGCGTTTCATCAGCTGAAATCAAACCGGCGATAGGAAAGAAAGATTGTAGAAATTGAAAGAATACGTTCTTCCCTGGAATTATCCACGAACGTAACAGTCCCGACAGAGTAAAGAAGTCAAATGCATGGCTTTAAACTGTGTCTTTTTTTCATAGCACGGTTTTATGTAGCCTTGATTTCTTCTTTTCAGCTCACACTGTCTTCCTCTCTTTATCGCTGTTTTGTCGGCCCCTTGTTGACTAACCTTTATTTTATTGCTGTTCTGTGGACCATCGGTGAGTTTGATCACTATGGAGGTTACTTTTTTGTGTCATGTTTCGCTGTCTCCTTAGACTGGTAGCACATTAATGAAATCGCGAACTTTTCGTTCAAATCATTTGACAATGAAAACAATAATATGTACATGTATGTACTGTAAACTTGTTTATGTGCTTAATACGTCTTGTTTCTAATATATTCATGTATTCTACCACATTGTCCACCTAAAGATAAATCGTGAGTGAATGAAAGCAAGTGCTAGTTATTTAAATTAAAGAGACACTAAGAGGAAGAGAGAAGGAAAGAAATAAAAAAAAAACCTGAGGGGAGAGAGAGAGAGAGAGAGAGAGAGAGAGAGAGAGAGAGAGANAGAGAGAGAGAGAGAGGCAGTAAGAAAGGAGATATGCTATGCTATTATTTATGTTTAAGAATAATTCCTTGTAGCTTGCTACTGGTGACGGCATCAGCTCGAATGACACGGGAATAGTCTAGCAATACATCATCCCTTTCGTTTTCTCTCCGCACCTTCATCTCCAGGTACTATCACACTCTCCTTGAATGAAGATCCGAACATCACTGTTGGGGACCTCAATCTCTCTCTCTCTCTCTCTCTCTCTCTCTCTCTCTCTCNCTCTCTCTCTCTCTCTCTCTCTCTCTCTCTCTCTCTCTCTCTCTCTCTCGTGCGGTGTGTGTGTGTGGGAGGGGGGGGGATTCTTTTCCTCTTCTACCTCGTTCTCTTTCTCTTCTTTCTCCTCTTCTACGTCCTCCTTTTCCATCTCTTTCTCCTCTTCTTTCTTTTTCTCCTTCTCTCCCACCTCCTCCTCTTCCACCTAGTCTTATTACTCTTCCTTCTCCTCTTCCACCTAGTCTTATTACTCTTCCTTCTCCTCTTCCACCTCCTCCTCTTCCACTCTCTTCTTCTTCTCCTTCCTCTTCCTCTTCTCCTCTTCTTGGTATTCCTGACTTGTAGTAAAAACGAGATGAATTTGCTGGATATAACACAGTTGTTCCCTAACAGTAATTTCACGGTCATGAAATGAGTTCTCTCAGTCAAGATCAAGAGAAACGCAGATTCAGATAATCCTGATCCACGATTTTGTATCACCGTCCTCGGAGGCCGAATCTTATTCACATAATAACATCACTCCAGAAATATCTTGCAATATGTGTGACGATACAAATGTGCCATCCCTGCAAGTTCCATTGGTTTCTTTGCGTCATGAGTGTCACTGTCTAAGCTTTCTATTATTGAACACGCACAGACAAAAACTGGGAATTTCCTTAACCTTATAATGACACTGAATTCCCAAAATGACATTGGCTGTTGTCAGAATGTGCCGAAGTGATTTTTAATTTGCACTTTTGTGTGGTATTATTGCTCTAAGATACACTGTATATAGATATTGCGTTGTTCTCATACTACTTTCTTAGAGCCAATGATTACGATTTCCACCAACTGATAAAATCAGGTCATCCGTAAGTAGGCCTACTTTGGATCCAGTGCAAATCTACTTGACGGGTCAATGATAGGTTTATTGTAACCAATAGATTCTATCAAAATGGCAAAATCTGCTCTTGCACTATCTTTGGGCATTTAAACTGGGAAGAAAAATATCTCCGAGAAAAGTGGAACACGAGAGGCACGTTCAGTCTATAAAAATTTAATACGAGTTTAGGATTACTTAATCATCATGGTCTGGTAACCCTTTGGCAGAGATAACGAGGACCATAGCGTCAGATTTACGTATCTCTTTTCTGACTACTTAACAAAGATAGGATGATTTTGCTATAACGTCGCTCGCTGTGGAAATGAATGAAACCGTGTCTATGACCTGAGCTTAATGTTATCTTTCTGTGCGCCTATGGCATCAGGTCGAAGAGCGCTATCTCAAATGGCCGCTGGATCGGGAGAGTAAGGTATCTTTCTGTGGGCAGTGGCGTGAGGAAGGGTTATTTTGTGAGAAGACATGGGAGGAGCACCATAGTCGCTAAAGGAAGAGACACTCAAATGGGGATATGATTTAAATAAAAATATTGTTGGAGGTGTCCGATGTATCTTGGAGCTCATTGGAGATGTGGGGCACCTAGAAGGTGGGCTACAAATATTTTGTGAGTGGTGGTGTGATGCGTATGTGTAGTGTGTATGTTTGTGTGTTTGGGGGNGGGGGGGGGGGGTGGTGTAGCTAAGGAGATACATTAGGAGCGTAACGAAGCTACGGTTTATGGACTTGCCTGTGGGCGTGGAAAAGATAGACTATTGAAATCACATGTTTGCATTGTGTTACAAATAGAATTGGTTCCACTTAATCGAAATCCGTTTAATCACACCTCTACTTAATCGAATTCTTTTTTTTATAGAAAACATGGCTTTTGTGTATATAACAAAAAATGTCTAACTTCTTTCATGCTCTTGTGGATTTCCGATTAGGTGGAATCGACTCAAGTATGCCTTGTTGTGTTGAATTACGAGTGTGATATAAAATTGCTTGCTGTTCTTTACTGTGGTAATAAAGTCATCCATTGTGTGATGATAAAACTATTCGTTGCGTGTTAGGGGAGAGTGTTGCGAAACCGCACTGCGTATCACCTACAGTAATGATAGCGAGTCATGCTTCTATTTTTAGTGAATGACGCATTAAGTTATTGAGGTTGATGCAGCGTGCCGGCGGATTTGTCAAGCAGAGCAGTATATTTATGTAGGCTACTGAAATGTCTGAGGAAGCAGTTATTGATCATGAAGACGATAGTGGTGGTGGTGGTGGTGGAGTAGGTGATAATGGCGATAGTGATGATGATGATGAAGGCGTTCATACTGCCATGGCTGAGATGGTACAGGACAGCTGCGGTGGTGGTGGTGGCAGTGGTGGTGAAAGTGGTGATGATGGCGATGATGATGGAAATGCCGATGATGATAGAAGTGATGATGGCGATGATAATGGTATCGGCGATGATGATAATGGTGATGATGGCAATGATAACGCTGATAGAGGCGATGATGATGGTGGTGGGGATGATAAAAATGGTAGTGGCGATGATGATAGTGGTAATGATGTAATGATGGCGATGATACCGTAATGGTAATGGCGATGATGATGGTGGTAGTGAAGATGATGTTGGTGGTGGGGATGATGTTGATAGTAATGGCGATGATGATAGTGGTGATGATGGCGATGATAATGGTGGTAGTGGCGGCGATGATGGTGGTAATGGCGATGATGTTGGTGGTGGGGATAATGATGGGGGTGGTGTCGGCGGTTGTAGTAGTACTAATAATGGTGGGAACAGTGATGATGGTGTTGATGCCACCAAGACACACACAGACACACACACAGACACACACACACACACACACACACACACACACACACACACACACACACACACGCACGCACGCACGCACGCACGCACACGCACACACACACACACACACACACATATATCCTTATTAAGATAGACCCTATCATAGACGGCAACAGCAATAAGTTATAACCTCAAGACAATGACAGCAACAGCAAGCAACAACAGCATCAGCAGCAACAAAGATATCTCTCGTCGCTATCGTAGAGAACGAATACAGATTCAAGTGGGGAGGGTGGGGGCAGAAGGCAAACTGCAGGGTATGTGGTTATAGGGGGAGGCGATGGGTGACCCTGTTACAATGCTAGACCCAGCACTACTACGCTATAAATGTCATTCGCCATTGTGGACTGTTTCGCATGGGACGTCATTTAGGGCGGCTGTAGGCTCGAATCTTTGAAATTTTCTTACCAGAATGACCCAGAGAATAAAACGCACAAAGAATGGAGAAAGGGCTAGATTTTCCCGATTAAGACGCTAGCCATTCAAATCCTCACTCTCCTATTATAGTCTCCAGAAACACATTTAGTCCAAAGCGAAGACCTTTAAGCGGGTACTCCCTCCAGGTTACGAATCAAAAGGTATGACGCATGTAAAGAAATATAACATATGTGATTGATTAGAGTTTTAGCAGAAAACAAAAAAGAACGTAACTATCATAGATTTATTTCCTTACATATGTTCAGATGGCTAATTTGACGACCCTGCAGTCTCTGTAAAGACATACTGCCATGCTCTAACCAACAACACAAATTAATTCAGTATAACAATGATGTTAATCTAAAAAAGAAGTAGGGCTTCATGATCATGGTATTTTTCCCCATCCACAAAGGCGTCTTACTACTGTGCTTGTAGAAAATAAACTACAACTTCGATAACTACAAAATCAATATGTCCACCTTTACAAAATAGGTTAAAAATTACATTTAAACTAATTAGATACTTATGCAACTATGTTACTATAACATTCTCATCGATATAAAAAGATTCGTTAGCGGAGGGTAAAGATATTGGCCTGAACTTTGTCATCTTATGGCAAAAAGTCACATGTGCATTGTAAATCATCACGTTTTGTTTTGTTTTTTTTGGTCATAGGACGGTAGAACTAATTGCGTTTCTTTTCCTTTCATTTAGTCAGAGGAGCATGCTTAGTGAGTAGATCAAATAGTTAAACTCTTGCAAGATGAACTAACTGCGTTTCTCCACATGTAATCGTGTGTACTGCGAATAGAAATATTTCTGTGTGTTTGTGACTCACAAGTACACCTTTCGGATACTTTTGGTAATGTTTGCAGAGTTTTGCGGTAAGTGGTGTCACACTACCCAACTAGCCGTCTGCTTGTTTATTATAGGCCTACTCGCGTTTTCACTTCCGGGATTCATTTAGAACTCCCTGATCACATGATCTAGCTATTGAAATCACGACTGCAATTCCTAGGTCTACATCCAGGATCTACGTTGTACAAGAAACGACACGGAAGAAAAATAGCATTTTTAAAGGTCAGTATTAACAAAATAGTGATACCTACTGTATTCCCTGACGGATCGATCTACATACTTCACTACAGACGGAATTCCGGAGGTGTTACACAACCGCAGGCGCAGAAGAAATTAGAATTAGAGTGACTGTACCAGTCATCGGCGTAGACCAGTCATCGGCGTACTATGGAGTTTTGGCCTCTGAACAGCAAAACTTCGTGAAACTTTCGCTCAGCTGTGAGAAAACTCAATCCGTCCGCTATATTTGTGTGATGACATCACGTACTGGTAGCAGATGGTGACTTTTGTTTGTTTGCAGACGATATATTCTAGTGACAGCTAGGACGTTGCCGATCATTGCATTCGAGGAAAATTGAAAATATCTTTAAAACTACCGAATATTTGCCGGTAAGTTTCGTACAAAGGGTAGAAAAATATGTCATCTGTGGTAAATACCGAAACTTTAGCTTGAATATTAAATTATTGCATTGAAAAAAAAATGTTTTTCTACCCTTACCTTCCCACCGGACCCATGTTCGGCGGTCGGAGAGTGTCTGTCTCATGTGACACTTTCTTTGTGAGCACTGTATTTACCATTACAAAGTGTCCCAAGGGAGCCGTCAGGCGTCATTGCTTTTTTTCGGAAATATAGTCTATTGCATGACGTAAATAAGTTAATTCCTATGTAAATTTGAGCAAAGGGGTTTTTAGAAACGCTCAGTATATTTCCCCCAATCCATGGCATTCGCTGCTTTTTAATAAAACATATTTTTGTTTGCATTATTTGCGCGATCAGTAAGGGTTTGTGGAGTTGAAATCATTAACAAAGTTCATAAAATATAAATTCATGTAATATGATCTATTTTATGTCCGTATGATTATAAAGTCTGCCCCTTCAACTTTATTTTATTATATTTATTTCTTAAAGTTCAAAGGATATCGTGTTGACATTGGTGATTGGAGTTAATATTTCTTTGTGAACTGGCTACATCTCCTCAACTGTTATGCAAACTCAACAACTGCTGCCGTCCTTATTGTCGTAAATGAGGAGAAGGGAAGGTTTGGTGTTTGTTGTCTGTTGATGTTGATGTTGATGTAGATGAAGAGGGGCTGGATGGCAAGCTTGGCTATGGGCTTTAGCCTAACTCGAACCTCAACGGGTCAGTCGTTGGTATGAACAGACGTCAGGAACGCAGCTGTGTAGAGTGGACGACATCAAAGTTTAATCACATGCAGTGCAGATAGAACATTTTAATTTCAGTCACAGCTTCCAGACTACCAGCCAGCCTGATGGGGGAGAATGCATGAAGAGCCTCGCAGGAGCCAGACGTAAGCTCGACTGCGTTGAGGCATAGACCCCGACTAAAGCCAGACTTATACTCAAAACCAGACTAACTCAACGGGAAATATATAATGGTTACGCGGACATATTGGAGAGCTACTACTTTTGATGCACGACTTTGGCACTGATATGGAAAAAATGGACAATGAGTGAGAGGTTAATGGACGCTGGCAGGATAGTTGTGCAAGTTACATCAACATGTCATACATCAAATTGTGGGGTATAGCAAGATAAAGAAGTTGTACAGATCATCCCAAGTCATTAGAAAACTCATAACCAGAAAACATGATCTAAAGGTGCTGCGAGGCAGCTTACCTATTTCTGTTGCACAACATTAAGTGCCAACAACTCCGTGAAGAAATAACTGTATGTCATAAATAATAGTGCAAATGATTTGTCTCATACAGATGCTTAAGTGACATAAGTTTGATGGATGTAGCTTTAGTGGTTACTGAGAAAATTACGGTTGAGTGCTGGCATGAAAGCACAAATTTACTACATTATGCACCACCAGCACCTTTCCAAGTTCATATACCCACCACCCTTTGCTGTCCCTAGGCCATCCCTTTCTTGCACACAACAATTGAACAGATCAACATGGACATTTATTCTCAGTTGTTTTATGTTCTTGAATGATTTTTTGTATGTGTTTTTTTAATTGTTTTTGACAAGGCAAAAGATGCAGCAAGTTGTAAATAATCAGGGTTGAAAATTATAATGAACGGTCCCTGGTATATTTGTTCCTTGACCGCCCGGAAATTTCTTCCGTTCTCATCATAATGGCGGCGCAGTGCGCATCGGCCTTCAATTGGTAGTACTTACCTGAGCATAACTTTGCAAATAATGAACACAATCAAGCAAAAACTGGCAAGTGTGTCTAATTTTTATTGCATTTTATGATGTTTAAACAAGTAATCGTGCGCAAGTCCTGGATTTTGTTTCAGAGCATACGCTGATGACTGGTAGCGTTTAGCCCTAAAATGACCCAGATCGCACTGCTATTCAAAAACGATATTTTAAATAATATCCGTGTAGAAAGAATGCCAGTAACCTCACAGTTTTAGGAGTAAGGATTAATACTGTTATAAAATCTAGGGTAAAGATATTCATGTCTTACTCTGTTTGCTGGAGATAAAAAGATGTTAAAATACGCCGATGACTGATACAGTCACTCTATTTGATAGAGTCACTTACACAAAATAAGTCTTGTATTTAACGATAAAATTGTGGGAAGTCGGAAGCCATATTACATTTATGGATATAGACTAGTCTTGGTCTAGAATCAATGCTAATATTAATAGATTCGGGGGAAATTTTCATTTTATCCCCCATTTTTCTGATAGATTTAGTACGTTCTAATTATTTACTATGATGTATACCTCGAAATGCCGGTAACCGCGGTCTTATTATTTATCGCGATTTCCCGATTAGATTTGCTTACAGAATCTTACCAGACTTTCAGATTTTAAGCAAAGACCATTTTCACGTCAGTTCAGCTTTGTTTTGAGTGACAGAAGGCAACCACCACCATGAAATAGTTATCAAATGTTGTCTCAGTCGATATTTCACTACCATCGGCATCGTGCCGATTACCGCCACTCTACTTCCGGATCAGTATGCACGGCGATGTTGCCACCAGTACAGATTTTTCCTGTAAATTGTAAAGCAGGGTAAAATAGCTTCACGAAAAGCCATTTTTCTTAGCCTGAAGAAATCGCTCGTAAATTATTGGAAAATAAACCATGAAATTTTCGGATCAATGCATAAAATGCTTGGCTTTATTGTGTTTAAATGTAAACTGATAGATTTTTTATTCAAATTCATACTGTGAGTGTGAGTAGGGAAATGGGAAAAAAATAACATCTCGCTATTTGGGAAAAGCACATGACCAGAGTGGCAACACAGACATGCGGCCCACTGCTTTAGCGATGTTAGACCTTAATTCCCCCCCCCCCAAGAAAGTCATTTCCTTGAGAAACGTTACAAGACAGAGATGTCATATAACTTAACTGAAAATCATATTGAGCTCTCTATTTTTCAATTTATACAATATGTTTATAAATTATTCCATTTTTTTATTTCACAAAACAATAAAATGTCATGGTTGTTGCATCAAATTGCCACTTTCATTGGGCAAGAATGCGCAACGTGGTCTTGATATAATGATCATACAAACCTCTCAATCATTTCTTTTTTCACCATTCTAAATTATTTTGTTGGAGAAATAAATGAAACACCGTCTGCTGTCATAATCCAAGGGAAATCACTATAAATTTCGAGGGAAACTAGTTGCAAACGGATGATGGCGATTACTGGCACGAGCCGGTTATTGGCACTAGAGGATATAGTCTAGACTACAAAAAGTACAACTGCAAGTAACAAGTGTATGAGTATGGGGTTTCAGACTGGGAGGAAGACCTTCTAACATGAGGGATAAATCGGAAACAAAACAAGGTTAAAAAAAATATAAGAAATGGCTATCTCATGGGACAAAGATGGTTCTTGCACAACAGTGACAACTATACTCCCATAGCCATAGCATAGTAGTGAGTTAGTCACCACATCAGTCCTATTCCTAATCCTAGATTATACTGTAAATAATGGCTGAGATGAGACTGAACCAGTTTTGCCCCTGAATGAAACCCGTTTAACTAGTTCAAGGAAGTAGGTGAAGCTGAGAAAATGTCAAAGAATTGTGGAGTCTCTTGCGGCCCACTGAAGTTGAGGGCTTGGCAACAGTAGTGACCTCAACCTACAGTTTTAAATTAATTTGGAACATATTTTTTGCCCAACTGGTCATTATCGGCTAGGACAGCTCACCGCCATATGGAACAAATTGGTTTTATATTCATACATGATCACATTCACCTTGACTCACTCCCCTTTTACTGATGCTCTTATCTCAACATAACAAGGATGCGATTCTGGGATTATCTATTTGCAGGGGCCACAGGGAACCCTCACACAATATGTGACTAGGTGGTCCCAGTCTGTTTTCTGCATACATTCACCTTGATTGATGTTCCTGTTTGTGTAGGTCACCATTGCCTTGTTGTGTTGATAGATCTAAATATGTTAACTGTTTACAATACAATACAAACACACAAGGATGATGAATCAACAGTTGTGGTGGATAGTGGCTGCTAGGTCCACAAGGTATACAAAAAGTAGTTCCAGTAGTACTTCCAGAACTGATAGAAGGGAGTTCCTCTTATATTATATAGTAGTCACAATGGCCTAACTAAAAAATACACTTGCCACCCATTCTTCAATGACCTTGTATTGATTATTTTTTTAACAGAGTAGCCGCTCATTAGTTAATTACAAAAAAATCTGGTAACGAGTACTAGTAATCTTTGCTACCTTTTTTTCCCTCAGTCATTAAAAATAAAAGAAACAAGTTTGAAGTAAGCCTCCCAGATAGTTCCCTTTAGCAATTGGGGTTTCTTACTCCCGCAGCTTTTCTTTGTTCATTCAAATGATCACGGGCATCAGGTGGAGCTTACTCCTGATTATTGACTTGCGGGTGATAAGTGTAATCCTGTGCACCAAAATGTCTATAAAACGTAAAACCTTCCTCCAACCTCACCAATATCTTCTCATATCTCCAGGTGTGTAGTGAGGGTGTAAATATTTTGGTAATTTGGCACTTATATCCAAACGGTAGACACATCTTTTGGTTGGCACACTAATTTTATTTGGTACCATCAAATGTTACATAATACATGATATTTTCTGTTGCATCGGATCTTTCTTTTTTATGCTAGAATAAATGTCAGTCACTGACTGTCTGAAATCAATAGTGATGCATGTAAAGAAAAAAGACAATATCGGAACATCTCTATCAACACCGTCATTTCACATTACAGTACATGTAATACTGTAACTGTGCCAATGTAATGTAACCCCAGTGAAGTTATCTTTGAGCTGTGAGGGTACCAATCCAACACACTACGACGAGACATTTTTACTTCACAGTGGAAAAGAAAAACGGAAATATTAAAATTGCCTTCCTCTACTCCATCGAAAAGAGGCACTGAGAAGATCAAAAGTTTTCGAAAAGACTCCCATTAAACAAAGAAAACTCTATTCCTCATGAGCTCTCCAATGATTGAATTTCTTGTCATCGAAAGAAAAAAACAAAACAATGGGAAGTTGTGCTTGGAAAAGGCCTTGCTTTAAAAGAAAAAAAATAGAGAGGTATGCAAATTTTTCTCTAAGATTATTGGCTACTTTCATTTAAAGCTTCTGTCTTTATATTTCCTTTGGATGCAATACAAATTAGCTCTGAATCTGTGAGATAGTGTACAGGCTTTCAACTTATCAGTGAAGAAAAGCTAGCAAACATTGAGAAAGTCGTATTGCCAATGTTTGTAAATGGTTCATAGGTGAAATGGTATGAGGTTGATGTTTGTACATTATACTTAGAAAATCTTTAGGACTAATTGAATTGTATTAGACAAGTTAGGACTACTTGAATTGTATTAGACAAGTCCAATAATATATCGGTAGTCTCTGATTCATAGATTACATGGATGCTACCCTCGCTATACCTCTGTCTCTTTCTGTCCCCACCAGATGCACTACTCACTGTTATTCGATTGAGTGTCTTTCGCATCTTGATCTAGCATGCAGAAGATACCTTTTTTTTTTTCTTTCTGATTTACACAATGGGCCTTTCATCTCATTGATGAACCCATTTTAATTGAATAGGGCAATTACAATTAAATAGCATTACTCTCTTCACATCAGTCTACCTGCTCATTAATGATTTTGTTAGTCAGTTTGCTTTTGTCAAAACGATTATGATATTATTGATCAAGTGTTTGCCAGCAGGATGATTTTTTTGGGGG
>JAWQUT010000073.1:908068-959238 GCA_033807755.1 Ellobium chinense
AGGGGGTGGAGGAAGAGAGATCTGTGTAAAAGTGTGAGGCCTACAGCGAGATGTAACGATACAATTTTTTTTTTCAAAAATCGGCTACCACAAAGAAAGAAATACCCAATATGTCAGCATGGTTTAACAAATGATCATGATCATACTGTGTGTGAACACATTTAAACCTTCAGATCTGTTTCTGTCTTTCAGCAAAAGAGATGCACTACAAATTGGTAGATTTTGTGCACTTACTGGATAAAATTAGTGAATTTTGATAATTATTGATATGTGTGTGTTCTTGCATGTATACCTCGTTATTAAGTATTACAAATTACATATAGATTTTACTATATAAAATGACATTGTCATTTGTCTTGACTGTCTCACTTACAATAGCATGCCTGCCATTTTGCATCTGACATGTGGGTGCCTTCGACATGGAATTTTTTATTACAAGTCTGTTTATTTTCGTTGCGACAGAAGTACGCATATAGCAGTTATATTTAGGCCAATGACACTCGCAACAATCATGATATATATTTGGCCCCATTCCAGTTCTCTTCTCTTGATAAACAATCAACAGTTCTAACTTGTAAAAGTCTTGGTAGTTCAGCTAAAATGTACAAAACCATATTATATCCAAATCAGGAGCAAACATAGCGAAAAAAACCTTTTTGTCACAACTGGTTTGCAGTTTAAGTGTTTGAACTATTTCTCACTTTGGCTAACGGATACCTTGCACAGATTCTGTGTGCATTATGTATTTGGATAATTCCTGATGTGTCTTTGGATGATTCCTGGCAACAAGAAACATTATATTTCATTTGTCTAGCCACAGAATTCCACTGTATAATATAAAGTCTTATTTCATAAATGTATAGGGCATGAAAGGAAATGTATTTGATCTTCTGAGGGTCTAGACAGCGTATTAGAATATATCTTTTATCGTTGATTTGCCACAGATCTCAAGACATAGTTGAATATGGCAAGTGAACCGAATGCACCACCTAGTTACAATGAGAGCATGCAGGGCCAGGGATATCCTGCTGGAGGTAAGAATCTGATCATGCATTAAGTCTTCTGTGCTCATGATACACTGATAACATTTTTAGATTATGGTAGAGATGCTTTTATACTTCATTGCAATCAAAAACACAAACAAGAACTTTATCAAACTCCAGTTTTACAAATTTTACAAGGTTTTCTAAATTGTTGGTAAGTTGACATACCGGTATATTGGTAAAAAGCCATATTTCAAGTTATTTAGTTATCCAGTATATTCGGGAAGAGGTCTTTCATTGTGCGTTAAATTTTTGGAAAAATAGTATTGATGAGCATCTTACACAAATATTACCTTTGTGTTGCATGTTGAGGCTAGTTTATATATATCTGCCATTCTGGTGAAAAGAGTGGTTACTGTTCATCCTCTCAGCATTCTTTCTGTAATACTGTACCTGTTATAACAAGAGGCCAGTGGGCTGCACATCTGAAATCCTTTCTTATCCCATGCAGCTTTGATTGAAGCCCTATGCCATCGGTCAATAAATTTCTCTTTGTTGGTTGTATTTGGAGGAGTGCTGAAATATAATATGTGTTTTGCATTTCCTGATTCAGTTTCACTAGAACAAATCTCTGTGTCTCCAACTTCGACTTTTCGGGGTAGATGTTGCTGGAATCTATTATGCCCAGTTCATAGTCTAATGATTACTGTTTGTTCCTTTCAGTTGAGGGGGTAATAGCATCATCCAGATTGGTCTGGACTTATTGTTATTTCTCTTTCTTCTTTAAGCTTCCTTTGACCTTTCTTCCATGGTGTGAAGTATTATCATGATACACAATACTGATTCCACAACAGCTTCTCAGGTTTTATTCATAGTATTAGTGGACTGGCATCATTTTTCCAAGAGTCTGATAATTAAAAGGCATCTTCTGTTAGTAAATTATCAACCCAAGTTTGCAAGTGTTTAAAAGTGTGGTATGTCCATTTGATATTATCCTGGGATTCTACCAAGGTGTACTTGGATTAATGCTAGGGAAGAGAGGCAGGGTATGGGAAGACAAAGCACTGCTGGGGGACTCCTTGGACAGTATCCAGGGATGTCTTTTCTTCCCTAACCTCTCTCCTACCTCAAACCATGTCCTTAACCTGAACCTGAGCACATCTTGGGAAATTCTAGGATCATACCATATGGATATGCGACACGTGTTAACTGGGGTAATAAAATAGCTACACCATTATGAATACTTCATAGCCCAGTGTAACATCAAAATGCAAGTGCATAGAGTTCAGTATTTTTGGTCCTGAATTTTCTTCTGTAAGGGTACGTGTATGCTAAATGCATATTTCTGTTAATAAGTACACTTTTGGTCAGTCCCAAGCTGTATGCATAATCGTGCTTCACTGTAAATATTTTTTAGACCAGTCAGTTGTATAATTATGCAATAATAAAATGATATATTATGCTATAATAAAATGATATGCTATAATAAAATGATATATGCCAGAGTTTATCTATACGTATCCATATCCTGCATTCATTAACAGGAACACCTCACAGTCTTGATTATGGACTGATCCTTCAAGGATCTGAGTCAGTGAGGTCTCATTATACATCATTTAAAACAGTGAGGTCTTACTGTACATCATTTAAAACAGTGAGATCTCACTGTACATCATTTAAAACAGTGAGGTCTTACTGTACATCATTTAAAACAGTGAGGTCTCACTGTACATCATTTAAAACAGTGAGGTCTTACTGTACAGCATTTAAACAGTGAGGTCTTACTGTGCATCATTTGAAACAAATTTAGAAAACAGGGAGATTATGTTTTCACCATGATATTTTTGAGCTGTTGCATCAATCCAAGTAGCTTGTGAACAAAGCATTGTTCTTGTTTTAATTCCACATGCTGTTGTTAGACAGGTATGGTTGCTGAAGCCAGCACCATGGTGAAAACATTACATCTCTAATGCCATAGTTTTCAGGTAGGTCTAGTTCACTGCAACATTTGAAATGTACTGTATGCTTCCAATTTCAGCTTATGGAACAGGAGGACCTGGGTACCCCCCAGCAGGGGCTTATGATCCGAAAGGTCCCTATGACCCCAATAAACCTGCTGGCCAGTATCCACCTGCAGGAGCTTACCCTCCACAAGGCCAGTACCCTCCCCCAGGAGGCCCCGTGCCTTCCTACCAGTACAGTTCAACAAATGTAGTGATGCAGAACCCAGGTCAACAGGTTGTGCTTGTAGGAGGATGTCCTGCATGCAGGGTATGTTCTAAGAATTACTCTAGAAGTTTTTGTTGTTTTGTTCTTTATTTGCAAGGGTCTCATTTTCATGAATTTCGATACAGAATTTGAGTGGTGAAAATCACTTAGGGCAAAAAAAAAAAACCAATTAAAAAAACGAGAGAAGTTCTACATTTTTCAAAGGGCCTACAAGGAAACAGAAATGTGGTTATTCTTATTTACTGTCCCTCATTATTTGGATGTTCTTGATTACATTTTATCACTTCAAAGTAGGGTTACCAGTTCAGCAGTCCTGTAATGTCACTCTGGACTACAGCAGGGTTCTGCACGCATACACACATTTGAAACCATCATAAGAGGTTTAAAAAAATCAGATGTTATTAAAAAAAAAAAAGAAAAAAGAACACTTGTACATTATTTCTTTTAATACTTTTTAAAAATTTCTTTACATTATTTTGTTGACTAGACCTATTTATGGACTCTGGAATGTGTGCTTTAATTGACTAGGTGTCTGTGCTGTATGAGTTCAGGCAGGATTTACAGTGCTTATCCAGTATTTTTCTGAAACTCCAGAAAGCTTTAATATTGAACTAAAATCGACGTTTCATGAACAGTGTAGGGTTCAAATCCAGCTCTTCTGATGTGGAATTTGATATTACGAGACAGAGAGAAAGAATGAAATAATGCTTTATTTATATCATATTTGAACATACCCGTACAAAAATAGGACCTCCTCCCAAATAACTTTGTATAAAGCATTGTCTGTGAGATGGAAACAGAACGGGTTGCCAACCTCAGTTTAAATTAATTATAGTATGGCAGAAAGAACATGCATCACAAAGGGATCATGCTGTGATTGGTAAATAGTGAATAACAAACTTTCATCTGGTCTTGAGATGAAGGAAGTCAGTGATGGGGGCATTTGCACAAGGGCTGATTGATATATTGCAAGTGAGAGAGTGAGATAGAGATTGTGGCTTAATCAGAGAGAATGGGATGGTAGGCAATATAAAATGCTTTGTAATATATAAAGCAAAGCCAATTTTTTCAGACAAACTCTAGTCATGTTTCATTCATAATAACAATACTTGAATATTTGAAAATGTTTGGATTTGTGAATGTCTCATATTATTGCACCTTTCATGTTAAGCATTTTCATAATGAACATGTTCTAGTGTACTTTGTAAAGCATTCATGGTTCATGCTGTGGTGAAAAAGGATTAGAATTTTTTTTTTCTTTTGAAAGGTTGATTTGAAATGAGGAAGTTGTTCATTCTATCCTATGTAAGAGATTTCTTTGCCCTAAATAGTGGAGTCTCAAGCTCTTTCACTGAAGACTGATTTTAGTCTTGTCTATTTTTTTGGTAATCCAGGTTGGTGTGTTGGAAGAGGACTTTACATGCTGTGGTGTGCTGCTTGCCGTTCTTTTCTTTCCCATTGGCATCCTGTGTTGCCTGGCCATGCGCCAACGTCGTTGTGTCAACTGTGGTGCTGTATTTGGTTAGATTGAAGTACTAGGGTGACTGCTGAATCCGGATATGACTCTGCACTGACAGATTGACTATGGACCAAAATCTAGACAACCATTTATCATCATTATTATCATTATCTTCACTAAAATCTGACCAGGTTCTGGTCTTCATTATGATCATCATGCCATTATTCTGCAGGTGGCCTTAAATAAAAGATGCATTCCATTGTCACAGTAAGTGTTAATATTAAATTGTTCTGAAATGTCCTTTACATGTATCTCTTGTATATTGTATAAGTTTTTTTCACACCATGTAATCTGTTTTATGCAAGTTCATTGTTGGTGCAAGCTGCCTGGTAGATTGTGCGCATATGCTGTCATACAGAGTTATTATGTACATGAATAGGCTAGACTTTCAACAGAAGCAATCATGGTGTCCTGTATGTGCAAGAAGCAGTGGGTCACATTGGCCTGTCTTGGGAGATACAAGTGGTCACATGCCCCGTTTACACTCTAAAGAATCCATCTCCAGTCAGTGAAAGAGACACATATTGATGGCGTTACTTCCTTAAGGTGTGATGTTAACTACACATGCATTGATAGTGTAAAACCCTGCATGATTGTCAGTATTAAAATTCTGACATAATACAGACTGATTAACTTTTACACATGTACACAAATGAGGAGCAACTTTTCTATTGCCTGTGTTTCCTCGTGTGTGCACCTGTGTAAAAGTTAAACAATAGCAAAATTGCAAAAGGTCTGTATCAGTGGCAGGGGGTTTAATAGCTGACTGATGCACCAAGGTGGCATTCTTTTATCCTAACTTGCTATCTTTATGTATATATTGCAGTTCTATCAGCTTTGCTAAACCACATAAAACCTAAGCCAGACATCAGCAAAAGTTAAATTAACCAGCTGTGGTCAACCCAATACCATTATATGTCAGTAAAAAATCAAAACATTCTGACTATTTTGTATAAGAGCAAATCTATCTCTTCTGTTTTTTAGACACAGAGGTGGTTTGTTTTTCCTAGAAAGTGAAAACACTGAGATACATCATTATAAGTAATAAGAACACAGTGATCATTATTTCTTCGTCTTATTAAGTCATTGTGTGCGGTAACACTACCCTGTGAACACTTTTTGTCTTAGTAATACAAAATACCAAGGAATTAATGAATTATTAACTGAATACAAACTACCAAGGAAATAATGAATTACTATCGTCAATTTTACTAGCAACTATTACTCTTGTGACAGATGTCACTCTGGAAGCACCTTGTTTGAAGAAAAGGACAGTTGTAGTTGTAATTTTTTTTTTCAATACTCTGTTATTTGCCAAGTTGTGCCATAGGTTTCGTACCCAATACCCAGATTGACAAGACAGAATCATAGCTGTAATCATACTTGCATATTTTTTAGTCTTGAATCAACGTTTCACCAGACTTCGCCTATGGAATCACACTTTTTTAATGATTTTTTTAGTCTTGAATGACTCCCATCCCAAATCTGGCTGGTGAAAATTGTTCTTTTTAAATCTATAGTTCATTTTCATGGCAGTACTAGACTGGCATACCCTATTCTCAGAACTTGAGTATACTCTGTAATTTAGTTGTCTGTGCAGTTTGTATAAGCACAAGGTCACACTCCCTCTTTGTTGGCTTGTATTGGTGACATTATGCGTGACTGTACATAAATCATGCATGGTGTGCACATTTGTTGATGGATTACCGAATCTTACCCTTGTAATGACACAGGGGGAATTCAGTTTGGTTACACATTGGTCTTGCTAGTTTGCTTTAGGAAGTTTTTTTTTTTTTCTATTTGCTGAAAGTCATTACCATAGATAACAAAAACCTGCAGCATCTAGATAACCGGAATTGTAAACACCCTGGTAATGAAAAATTATTGATTTATGCGCTCACTTTCCCTCCCCCTTCCACATACAGAGAGAACAACTGTAGCAAAATGAATTAATTTCATGTAATGAGAACATACTGTGAGAAATAATCGAAACACAAATCTGACATCTGGCAACAAAAGGTTTATGTTGGTTTTCTTGCCAGAAGCGTATCAACATTCTTAATCTGACAAAAATTTTTTGCAAAACTGGGAATGCCCTTGCTATTAATTACTAAAGTAACAGAGATGAGAAAAGAATTTTGTTGCAGCGAAGAGCCATACACTAAAAAAATATTAGTTTTCTCAAAGACAGTTTTGGCAAAGATAAACCCTTTTGTCACAAGAGGTAAGAAATTTTTTTTTGCCTGAAGAAAAACGATGAAAGGCATTTTATGAATATGGTCCCACCTACACTTAATCTTCATGAGAGGAGGACAAAAATGTTATTCCTTTGAAACGCTTATTCTGTGGGCATTGTTTCAAATATCCCTCTATAACAATTAAGTATGGTTTACTTTAAACCTTGTGAAAAATTCAGATGCAAAAAAAAAAAAAAGAAAAAAAGACAAATGAAACATGGGAAATGGGAAAAAAAAACAGACTCACCTAAGCCAATATTATGTTAATATTAAAACAACATTCTTATGTACAGTGTGACACAGAAAAAAAGATACCCACAGAATCAGCCCAAATTTTGTCAAAATTAAATCAAACGCTTTGAAAATGCACACATAAAATATATAGCCATGGGTCTTGCAATGTAGGAAACGTTATTGATGGATAACGGGCAGAGTTCAGTTTTGACATACTTTTGTAATTTTCAAATAAAATCACATTGGTATTTGTTAAATTAATAAAACATGGTGAGTCAGTAGACCCTTGGCTTCAGTATCAGGCAGTATAATTTAAACAGTGTAACTTTAAAATCAAGAGAGTTTCAAAGGATAAGGAGGGTATTGTGGTTTTTTTTGTTTTTGTGTCACCTTGTATCTTTTGTGATAATTGTGATTCATTGTTTATTTGTTATTGTAGTGATGCTAAACAGTTCTATACTGTCCAAAAAAAGAATCACATATTTTATTACTCAATATTGCTCAAGTTTTTAATACAATATGAAAAAGTGGGAAAATATTTTATTGGTTGGCCTTTGTATTTGATGAGTTGATACTGTCAGAGAGTTGCTGCCTCTTACTCTAAAAATGACCATACATGAGCATGTTTAAAATGCACCTGAAATGTTTATGAAACAGTTCATGACACGATGACCACTTATGGAAACTTCATGAAATTTTGCATGTGAGTGGATACCAAGGCAGGGTATAAAATGAGATGATCAGAGCTTTCTGGCAGTCATTAGTTTTGCTAAAATCGCAACATCTCGTTTTAACTCAACTCAACAACAGGTTAGCAAACGGCAAGATCATGTTGCAGTACACTTTAGTGTGTCTCACCGAACAACTAACGGTCTTGCTAATTGATTTTATGCAATCAATTCGACACCAGATGGTCCTAAAAGTGGAAGGCCAAGGGCAACAACTCAGACACAGGATCACTTTATTCACCTGCAACACCCAGGAATCGCTTTCTGTTGGCATTGTCTACAGCTCAAGGCACTTTCTGACCAAAGGAGAATATCCAACCAAACTGCAGAATGGAAATGCGAGGCAATCATTGTTGCAAAATTGGGGTCATACGCAATACGGACGTTTGAGTCACCTTGAGATCTGTGACATGCGAATCTTTAACCAGATATTCTCAGTCAATAGCAAAAAGGTCATAGATGGATATCCATTTGACTCTAATTTTCGTGTCTGTTCATGCTTTCACCATGCATGACATTAATTATGTTATTTTACCTACTTAAAAATATGCTTTACTTATTTTGGACAGTATATAATTTAGCATGAAGCATGCTTGTACCTTCTTGTAGGTGAAATGCATTTGTTGTGTGTTGATTTTATTCTGTAATTTATGTCCAGTAGGGGACAAGAGAAAACAAAGACATCTGTCAGATTCATGTGTTTATAAATGTACATAGAATCTTTGTTTGATTATGTGGTAAAGATGTTGGAGAGATTGAGACAATATGTCAGGTTCATGCCACTTTTCTTGCTTAGATGTGTGTTAAACTGTCATATCATAATTTATGGAGGAAATTCAAATCCAGTTTAAATTGTGTGAACTTTTCCTAAATCTTGAGAGGCACATGATGAAAAATTTGTTTGTCTTTGTTCTACTGTTACTCGATTTGAGCGACATGTTCCTAATTACACAATGAATGTCAACCGGCACATGAGCGTTCATCTCCTCAATGTACCAAAAATCTATTTTGAAACTTTATATGTTTAGAACTTCGAAACTTAGTGCAGCATCTTGAAACTCCTCATCTTGTGATTGTGTACTTCAGGTGGTATGGGTGATGATAACTCCTTCACGCCATTTTGTGGAAGCAACAGCAATGTTGCTAAGGCAATCTCTTCCCCCCCCCCCCNCCCCCCCCATTGATAGGATGCAAAGATGTTACATACAATACATAGCTCAGAGAAATGCTCATTTACAGTTTAACCACCTGGAAATAGAATTTAAGTTCTTGACAGCTTTAAATCTCAGTACTTATTGTAATAGTTTCTCTTGTCCTCCAATGCCTCCTTTAAAAATTTAATAATTCATGTTGTGCTCTCAGAATTTCAATGAAATTAAAGCAAGGTAGTTAAATGTATGGCTTTTAAATTATACATTTTTGCTGTGATGTCTATGAATATTTTGATGTAACATGTACAGGTCAGAAATGCATTTTCTTTGATGCAGGTAAATCATGAAATGGTGATATATCATTGTCAATATTAAAATTCATTTTATTAGTGCTATTGTGTTATTCAGTGTATGCTAACAAATGCTTATCTTCCAGTACATATTTTTGTTGACTTGGACAGAATGACTTACATGCAAGTAAGGCAACGAGAAGATTACCTTTCAGGCTGTACGAACAGCCTTGATCATACTATGGCATACTATTCAGTTTCCACACGAGTCATCATGAAATGTCTGAATGCAATTAAAATGAATCACAAACATGACCATTCTGTTAGTGGGACAGTAGTTTAAGAGATTGTTCTGGGTATTATGCAGCACCAACACTGAATGCACTAATGAACTTAACTGGAAAATTCGCAGTTTTATGCGATTATGTGCTTAGGTCTGACAGAGATCTTTACAGAGTGTTTGCAGATTGATTTAAAACTTTTTTTTTTTCAAAAAATAATTGAGAAAACTAATATGTCAGATATGCAAGGTTTGATTGTAGTGAAGAGATGGGCATATCAGGTATTTCATAATTAAGGGTTGCATTACGATATATGCTATAAAGTCTTTCGTGATGTACTTCTGCAAGTCAGTGACCCATGCCAGAGATTCCAAAATTAATCTCGCCCATTTTTATTTGACATTTTTCTTGGTATTTCGATGAGAAATTTACCTTCTCTTCATGTTGTTACAATGTATATGTGTATGTGATATCACACGTTTAAGAGTTCTCTCCAAAACAACAGAATGTAGGGATCTTCACTCATCTCTCTGTATGCTGCACAGAAACCTTGCATATCGAAACTTGAAAATTACAATGCCTGGGTCTGATGAGGTTGATTATGATCTTATTTAATGTAGAAGCACATTCAAACATACTAAATACAAAAATCTTCAAATTTCTGACCATTCCATAAGTTACAGAGTGATGACTGGGTGGATCAGGAGTCTGGATATTGCAAATTATGTTCAGTGCAAAATAGTCCCATGAATTTCATAACAAGCTTGCTATAGTGTAATTTGCCTTGTTACCCTTGGTATGTTGAAACAATGTTAATGGACATTGTTATATAAACATTGTTGTCATTTCTTCAAAACTATTCAATAAAGCCATTGTCACTCAAGTCGAATTTCACATCTTGTAGTGTTATGAGAGATTGAGCAACATACTGACAGAATGTCAAGACACAGTCAACTGCATAATTGCAGTTTGAATCATCATGACTGCCAGTACATCGCAGTGTTTCCCATATCACAAAACCTAGTCTATCACTGGATAATCACTACTCCTCCTAATAGTAACTTTTTACAAGTTCCTGAGGAGTTACAATTAAGTAGAGTTGACTGTATTTTTTTTTTTTGTTGACAAATTCTAAGGAAATTCCAGCCATTAAGAGATACAGATTTTGTTATTGTAGTTTCTGTCACTAGGCAAAGAAATGATGGATCATGCATGCAGGAGGAAAATTTGGCAGTTATCACATCTATCTTTCAACTAGAGTAATCCTACACAATAGTGGTGAAGTTTGTCAGTGATGATATATCAAGTATAGGCATGCAACCACAAAGTTTTCCACAACCTCACAAAGTTGCAAACTAAATGTAAGTCAAACATAAGGAATTTCAAGTCTGAATGTATTCTTTATAAAAAGAAGCTTCAAAGCTTTATCAACCAAGTTTTAAATAGTTATTATACAGTAGTACTAACTAGTACATTCTCTTTATCTCTGAACAAAATATGCAACATGAATTTTAAGAACAAAGTGACCATCATAGTACTTGTGTCACTCTGTCAATTTTTAAGACAATCCCTTATCAGATAATTAAATACAGCTTTCATTCTATCACTGTTTTATTGATATCTGAACACCTTGAGTTGAATACATCAAATGTTGTACAGTATGTACATAAAAAAATGCCCTGTCATGCACCACTCATGACAACTTTCATACATCAACACTATCAAATACAATGAGATGTGAAAATCAATGAATTGCTCAGCTACACATTCACACTGTGATGCTCTCCAACCATCTCCAATTTTATAGAACCTGATTTTTTTTATGCCTGAACTATTTTTGCAGGCCCTTATAAAACATATTCTTCCTCTCACTTCTGCTAGCATGACATCCTTTCAGCTGGACTAGTTTTATTCCTCTTGAAGCTGTGCTGAAGTAATCACAGCGCACTGTGTTCTTCCCGACAAAATAGCATCAAAGAAATTCCATGATTTCTTTTTGTCCATGTATCACTTACAGGCACTAAAGCACTAATTGTGCAAAGTCAGTGCTGGGTCATATGACTGGAGGATTTAAAATGTCTGCTTATGAACCCAAGGTGCTTTTGCAAAACAATTCTATGGCTGATAAAATATCAGATCATAAACTGTTGCTTCAATATTTGATAGGTACCCACTAGCACAAAGCAGCTAGTCCATCACCCACTAGATCCATTCCCAGCCCTCTTCTTACATTCTGTTGACATGCACCTACTAGGCCCATCCCTTGCCCTTTGTCCTTCACTAGGCCTGCCTCCTTTTCCCAACTCTGTGCTGCATATCCTGGGCTCAAACTTTGCCCACTATTCTCTGCTATGCAGCTCTCACCAGGCCTACCCCTTCATCACTGTCCTCTGCTATGCAGCCTTCCACATGGCCTACCCTTTCAACTCTCCTCTCCCCAAATCCACTGTGCTATGAAACTACTTCATCCCTAAATGCCAAACACACAACAGCCTTCTCATGACCACTGTATTCCCTCTTGATCTCTCCTGTGGTGACATTCCACAGCCTTGCATTGTTGTCAGATGATGCTGGGTGAAAAACAGAAAAAATAGCCTATTATAAAATAAAGAGGCATTTACAATGTTAAAAAAAACCACTGAAACTTTCTGAAAGGCACTATAGTCTAAAGCCAGTAATACATGGGGCTCAAATCATTGTCATGTTACAGATTGACACCTACACACATGCTGTTCAATAAGAGAAAAATATACCTCAAACTAAGAAGAAACATCTGCTGTAGATGCTGACGATATAATTCAGTCATAAGCATTTCCTTGATAATAGTGATGTTTTGATTGCAGTTTAATTCTCAGCAACAAATCTTTACAGCCTTTTAGTGTGTGAACAGAACTGGCCTATTTACCAACTAATAGTCTGAAAAATTGTCACAACAGTTTTATATAGAGCTCTTTCAGAATGCAAGGAAGGAGATATATATGCCAAATGTTTTAACCCACAAGAAAATTTCAGCAGGCAACACATTCATGATTGAAACAAAAACTGATAGTCATCCCAGCTGCCAAACCTCTCGCTTCCCAATTTTCAAAATTCTTCTCAACCTGACAGAATTCCAGTGTTCACAAAAGACAATACTGTACATGGAGCCTTATTTGTGAAACAGAACAGCTTACAGATGAAACCAGATAAATGCATCAAGACTGCCCACCTCAGGAACTCTATTAATTCTTTGTAGATACCTTCAGCTTGAAACAAATTTTAAAAGTTAAAAAAGCTAGTTAAAAGAAACAAATGTCAAAATTACCTGTGATAATGTACTGAGAATCTCCACTGAATGCGCAGTCCCAAACCCATCGCTGAGATTTATCCTTGAGCTCTGTACACAAAGACTGATCAGCTGTGCGCCATATACGACAGGTTCCATCTGCAGATGTTGTGGCAAGAAGTCTGTGGTGGGGCAAGATAGAAACAGACCAACAAATAAAGCGGTGTAATGGAAGTATTTCCTTCAGCTAAAGCAATCACTAAACTTCATTAAAAAAAGAATCATATGATACACCTTTGAGGTTTGCTAAAAACATCAATCAATAAGGCACTTAAAGAGCACCCAGAAATCGAAGAGTTCACGCAAATAATTTTTTGCCAGTATTCGCTACCCATTGCTCTTTTAGTCACCGTCCTATCTAAGTAATCATGTTCAATACATTATTGGATCATCTAACATGAAAACTCTGTGATGTAATGAAATACATACTTACGTTGAATCTGGACTAAACAGACATTTTAGAATGTATTTGTTGTGGGCCTGAAACTTCTTTTTCGGATGCAAGTTTGATGGGCCACTTGAACGACTTGCATTCATAGTCCACAAGTAACAATTTCCCTGAAAACAAATTGGAAGGATCATGATGAGGCTAAAATAACAGAGAGATCTTTTCTACAGTATCAAGTGAAATTAATTTTAGAACTTGCACTACTGTATTCCAGTACCAATTTCTACTTCTGACTTCCCGCTAGAAAGTCTTAAAATTCAACGATCGTAAATGCCACATTCTGAAACTGGAGACCACTGCATCACACTGGAAAAATTCTTTTCTTTTCCTCCTGTCATGCTTAGGCGAGGGATGTTTCTGCAGTAAATTTGCAGGAGTTCACCTTTCTGGTAACAATGAGATAATTATTCTCTGAAAGGTGGCACTATAGAAATGAAATAATCACTCCAATCTTCAGTGACATAAATCCATGTGTATGTTTGAAGGCCAAGAGCAGAATCACAAACGCAGTTTATAGTGCTGGCTGTTTAAGCCAAGACACTGTTTCCAAGATATCAGGATTTTGAGATAAAATGAAAATTACAATGAACTACTTATCTGCTTGCAAGGAGTTTAAGGCCTGAAAGATTCTTTGAGAGTATTAATGATAATAATGAGGTTCATATCTCTTGTATCTAAATAATGCCTGCTCATGTGACTAAAAATTAGTATTGTTCCTGCAGGCCTGTCCATTCAGGAACTCCCTGAAGAATATTTTGTACAGGAACTCCCTGAAGAATATTCTGTACTATAATGCCTAATAAAGGCACTTATCACTGCCAATGGCCAGGTACCCATTTAAGAGATGAGTGGAAAAAGGAATATGTGAATGAAATGCTTTCCACAGCGACTTACGACATGACTTGGTGGAAATCAAACGCACAATCCTCTGATCTTGAGCCCAACCATATAACCATTTGACCACGCTACTCCATGTTGATTAGCAGCTGTACTTTAAACCCAAAAATGTAATGTGAACTAATAAATATTATCCACAGATTTTGCTACTATCATTGCGTGGGTAAGGTCACTTCTATGGTCCATTGTCTCAAAGGCTCTAAAGCTAAACATTCACTGAACAGGGTGAATGAGATCAAATAAAATTTCTAGGGGCATATATTTCACTTCCCCATAACCCAGAGAGGAAGAAAAAATTATTTTGAAGAGTTATGAGTGCAACTTATACCTGATGTAGGTAGTGCCTCCTATAACCTCAATGTCAGATAACCTGTCATTTACCTTATTGTTGACTGCTGCCATCAGAGTGCCCATAGGATCAATACTGACTGAGGTGATGGCTGCATCAGGTTCTGGGATCTTCAGATGTTGGAGAAAAACAGCAGTAATGTTTTTTTTCATTCTTTTCATATAGATAATATCTATTAATGATATATAGATATTTGCCTCTGGATATATACATAGTAGGGGTGGTGTGGGATGGACAGAGTCAGGTAGAGAATTTGATATGTAATTAGAATCTGAAAAACATGGTAGGGATATAAGAATGGTGGGTTATAATAAATGCTGCTAAGTGAACAGCACTAACCTCTGTAAGTGTTAGTTACAAAAATGAAGGTGACAAAGAGATATAACACCAGATTTTTCATCTGCTGAAGTGCATGCAGCAATGAAAGATAGCACTGTGAATGTGATCTGTAGAGAACATTTAAGATAATATGATCCATTAATTCCTCTTCTGTGCTTTCTATGTGACTGCCTATAAGAACAGTGAGCATTTTCTTTTCAACTGCCCATCTCTGATTGATCTTCATCAGATGTACCTTCGACCCAACCCAGACCTTGAAATACCATGTACGCTGATCCCAGCAACTGGAAAAAATACACCAAGGCATACCGCAGAAGGGCTCAAGTCTAGATGGCTGCTGGACCAGGAAAGTAAGGTTAAGTAAAGGTAATATGATAACTTACCAGGTGCTCATTGACATCTGTTTTCAAGTCCCAGCAATGTATTGAACCACTCTGATCCCCAACATACAGTTCACCCTGAAAATGTGACAAATTACAATTACAAATCAAAATTACATGGCAACAATATCCTTACATTTCATATAGACATAGCATTAATGGCCTGGTTCAGATTTGGGATAAACAAAAAGAAGTATAGATCTATTGACGTATTTACTTTTGTAATCAGTCACAAAGAAATGCTGGAAATAATCATATTCCAATAAAAATCTTTGGTCATCCCCCCACAAGAAAATTTTCTTCTTTCACATAATCAGTATATAAAATACCTGATTCGGATGCAAGGTTACACAATTTACTGGAGCTTTCACTTGAAATATGCGTTGACACTGTAATGATCTGGTCCTGAAAAAGTATGAAAATTTAGTCAGGAATTGCAGGAGGGAAGCTCTGTGGAAGTATGGAGTACAACTTCTGCATCAATACCAATTACCAAAAATAACAGGTAATGAAGTCAAGCAACATGAATAGTAAATCTGTAATGAGTGAGTCATGGAGTAATATTAGAAGTTCTACAATCACTGTAGAGAAGTGGCAGGACCTTCAAAATTGTTCTAGTAACACTTTACTTGATAGGACGATTGCAAGTATTGGTATAAACATTTAAAACCAAGTCCTGAAGTGCCTGACCATTATTTTAAACAAATGACTGCTGTAAAAATACAAGACATCTCACCTCAGATCCCAAATTTTGGCTGTATGGTCCTCTCCCCCTGTGTACATCCATTTCCCATCTTCGTGAAACCCAACAGATGTCACATTCTTTTGTACACCTTCATAGTTAATTAATGCATTGGGGCTAGACGAATTGATATCATACATGCGAATATGTTGGTAACCTGAATTATAGACACAAAGGGAATATACACTAAATAGCATTTCATCATCACAGAGCATAATATTATAATATGGTTAAAACTGCATATTTGTTACTTTTATGTGGAAATAACACTGCACTCCACACAGCTTCATACAAGCTTTGTTTCCCAGTTCAGAATCCAGCATAGACCTAGTGGACCAACGCACGAATGGCCCAATGCACGAACAGTATCACGACTATGATTTTCTCAGTAAACCCTCTAAAACAAAATGAAACTGTGTTTTTGTTTTTTTGTATTTTTGTTTATGATTTGTTCGCTGATAAGAGAGTACCGGTAATCTATGAATCATGGGAAATCTAGCAGTCGACAACAGCACTCTCATACAAGCACAAATCCGTGCTAGTCTGCTTGAGGAAAATTTTGATCAGTAAAAGATTCTGAAACCTTCCACTGATTCAGGCGTATGAATTTATCTCAAAATCACCTGATTCATTTCAGATTTAAACAAACAATAAAATGTATACTTGTAAAAACTTATGACAGTCACAAAAACAAAAGCCGCTGTCTCCTTTCTATCCGTACTGCTAACATATTTTTAGACAGATGGTGTTTGAGGAATAAGTCTTGAAGCCTTAGCCACTTTTTTTTTTAGTATTACAGTTTGGTATTACCTCTTGATAGTTATAACAAAAAGCTACTTTTCTGTTGTGAATTTTGAAATGAAGTAATGTTTGTGTTGCATCCTGCCCATTCCCTTCTCAGCAAAACACTGCCCTTCACAAATAATATATCTTCAGGTATGTGGTCTTAAGAGGGTTAAATTATCTTTATTTTGATGCTATTCTGTTCTTGCATTCCTGTGTTTGATTGGTTGTTACTTTACAGTTGGAAAATTGCATCAGCTCTGCATTTGTGTGAAAATAAGTGGGTGTTTGTGCATTGGTACACTTTCAATGGGTTAACACAACTTCACCACCCAGTTTTGCCCAGCTCTCACTGCTAGTCAAACCGGCAAACAACTTTGCTGATTCCTCTGCTTGACGACGATACTGGTCAAGATTGTAAAATTAAATAACAAGCGCGTTAGCAGTGACTAGGCATAATGCTGCTTGCAGATAAGCAGGTTTAGTGTTCGTGCATTGGTACCCTAAGTCTAGAGTTGTGTTTTAATGAGTTATTAAAATATGTATACATTTTTCAGTGACAAAAACAAATTACCAACCATGTCAAACTCAAAGTCATTTTGATGAGTTTTGGAAAATGCCTATGATGTAAGTACAGAAGTGCAAACATGATTTAATGATTACTTCATTAAAACTTTTATGTATATTATATAAATCTAGCTAGACTATAGGTCTGTGAAAACTTACCTGCGGCAGCTATCAACTGTTTGTCTGGTGTAATGTCCAATGCATTAACTTGCTTTTAAAAAAGTTAAGGAATGGATGCATAGAGTTCCTCAGTTATTTGCTGAAATTGGAGGATTTCCATATGTGGTAACTGGCGATAAGGAGTTATACTCGCTTCGACTGATGCTCCTGTCTCAATGGGCATTAATGTTAGGATTAAGGGTAGGGCTAGGGCTAGGGTTAGGGGGGGTAGGGCTAGGCTTAGTTAGGGTTGTATTAAGTCTATTAAGTCATATTATTCGATATTAAGGTACTGACCGTAGTTGCAGGAGTTACCACATATGGAAATCCTTCCGCTGAAATTATTACTATTATCAAAAGGTAAACATGCCGTGCATCATGCTGTGCATGTTTGATTCAAATCAATGTCTGATACCTGCTGCACCCTGTATTCCATAAGACTCATAAGTCTGTTTGTTAACGTAAGGCTTAGAGAGTTTCCATGAAGTGATCTGTGCAACCAAAATCTGATTGGCCTGTAAGACTCATAAATGTGAAAGGAAGCTGGAACGGTGAGAATAAGAGACTGACAAAAATGTGGGACGATACGTCAATAACTATAGCCGGCTATCTCAAAGGACAGCACCGCAAGGATAATGATACAGTTCATTTAGTCATAGACAGGTTATGGACTAAATCGATATTTCGACTCCATCGGTGCTCTTGTCAGAGAAAGCCCTATAGCCTATATCCTCTAGTGCCAGTAACCGGTTCGTGCCAGTAATCGCCATCATCCGTTTGCAACTAGTTTCCCTCGAAATTTATAGTGATTTCCCTTGGATTATGACCGCAGACAGTGTTTCATTTATTTCTCCAACAAAATAATTTAGAATGGTGGAAAAAGAAATGATTTGGAGGTTTGTACGATCAATTTACCAAGACCACGTTGCGCATTCTTGCCCACTGAAAGTGGTGATGCAACAACCGTGACATTTTATTATTTGGTGAAATGAAAAATGCAACAAATTTTAAACATATTGTGTAAATTGAAAAATAGAGAGCTTAATCTGATTTTCAGTAAATTTATATGACATCTGTCTTGTAACGTTTCTCAAAGAAATGACTTTCTTTGAGGGGGAAAAATTAAGGTCTTACAAAAATACATCGCTAAAGCAGCGGGCTGCATGTCTGTGTTGCCACTCTGGCCATGTGCTTGTCCCCAATAGCGAGATTTCATTTATTCCCCATTTCCCTACTCACGGTATGAATTAAAAACAAAATCTATCAGTTTACAATTAAACAGAATAGAGTCAAGCATTTTAATAATTTTATGCATTGATTCGAAATTTCATTGTTTATTTTCCAATAATTTACGAGCGATTTTTTCCTGAGGAAAAGTGGCTTTTCGTGAAGCCATTTTACCCTGCCTTACAGGAAAAATCTGTACTGGTGGCAACATCGTCGTGCATAATGATCCGCAAGTAGAGCGGCAGTAATCGGCACAACGCCGATGGTAGTGAAATATCGACAGAGACAACAATTGATAACTATTTCAAGGCGGTGGTTGACTTCTGCCACTCAAAACAAAGCTGAACTGACGTGAAAATGGTCTTTACTTCAAATCTGAAAGTCTGGTAAGATCCTGCAAGCAAATCTAATCGGGAAATTGCGGTAAATAATAAGACGGCGGTCACCGGCACTTCGATCGAAGATAATTATTACCGGTCAGTTGGAAATAGGCCTATTTGGTTTGGAGATCTATTTGTGTCCGGGTCTAGACTAGGCCTAAGTGAATACAAACAGACTAAACTTGTCACCACATGTGCAAAGGATACTGAATCAGGATGTTGCACTGTTCGATGGCAAATACCACTGTGCGCTTGCCAGAAGCGTATTCTGTGATCATATCCTGCTGTTGCTAAAATAACTGGATCGCCACCTCCGTTCGCCATGTTTATGCTCTTTCAACTAAGAGTTTACAAAAACTTTTTCCGTGAATAAAAAGGCTTCTGTCGGAGAAATTGTTGTAAACAACCGAAGATCAAAGATAACACATTATTTACAAGAGAAGCAGCCATATTTATCTTCGAATTAATTCATTAATTTAAGTGATATCTGATAATTTTGAGCCATTAAAAAAAAAGTATTTAGACGTCTATATAAATTTTATTTTGTTAGACACTTCAATCAGTTTTAGTTTTTTATTTTACGCAGAAGAAAATGGCAGCTCACTTCAGCGGGGCATTGCAGCTGACAGATTTGGACGATTTTATTACACCTTCTCAGGTAACGCTTGATAGGGGAGGAATTCCATATGTGTGCCAGAAAGATTTCCGCATGCAACACACCGAACCAACAACATACCCTAACCCTAACCCAGGTCCCAGGGTCAGGGTTAGGGTTAGGGTTAGGGTTAGAGTTAGGATTAGGGTTAGGGTATGTTATGTTGTTGGTTTGGTGTGTTGTTCGTATACGTGGAAATCTTTCTGGCACACATATGGAATTCCTCCCCTTGATAGTGTAATAAATATGAAGCAGCGATGAGTACAAGGAGGACTGTAAAGGTAGTCTTGCCTAACGTGTGGAGATTTGGTGTAATCTTCTAGACTAGTAATCCAGATCCAGGGGACCAGTGCACAGATAACCTAGAGTAGACTAACGTCCTCGAGTCACCGGAACAGTGCTCGTCACCTACCAGTGCTCGTCACTTACTTAAGCCAGATTTCGGTTTGTAACAAGATAAAAACTCACAGCAAGCAAATTTTGTTTACACCGTAAAACAGCCGTTCCAATTGGCCGCCATTTTGCTCATAACGTCACTCCAAAAGTCACGTTATATCGTTGCAGACAATATAATATTTTTATCCTGACGAGCATAGCTACTCACGGCAATTCACCAGCTTGAAAATAATAATTCGAAGGAAAAAAACGAAAATCATGGGTAAATTTATATCTAAAATTGTGTAAACACATACTCAGTCACATAGGCTACCGTATGCTTAAAACTATGGTCTGTGGGTATTATTGCATAAATCTCTTTAGCAGAGAATTGAAAAATATTTCAAACACCCGCATCACTTTTTCAGCCTGGGTCATTCCATGTTATTTATGTTGAGTAACTTAGAAAGTGAAAGAATGGAGGTGTTCATTGTTGGGAACCCACTGGAATCATCGTAAAGGAAAAAGGTGGATGAAGTTGCTGTCATTACTTTCCACCAACAGATTCTACCAGAAATACATGAATGGGTGCAATCTATATATGAGCATTGCTAAAACTTTATCTATTGAGCAGCTGTTGAGGGAAATTTGTGCTTGAGAACTAAGATGAGTGAGGCTAAATTTCTCTAAAAAATGAGTGAAGTGTGGGATGGGTGCGGATTAAAACAATTTTATTTTTTGAAAAAAGTTAAATTTATTGAAAACCAAGTCCACACCACAACTGTGCATGGTCAAATTTTATACAGTGACAAATGACAGGACTGATGCAAATTAATATCTCAATCAGTGAATCATTCATCTCTCAAAACATACATACTCAGAAAATTCAATCCAAGGTCTATTTGCATAATTAGTTAACCCATATACAGGGCAAACAAATCATAATACACCATATCAGTCAGTCAGCCATCCAATCATTATGTCACGAAAAAAAAAAATAATAAGAGCTGTGAAAAATAGCACATACCACTACAAAAAGACAAACAGCTAAGGGTCCGAAAAGTGACATGTGACATTTTTTAGATCCAGATAAAAAAAAAGTCAGAAAACACATGACTCTCATCTCATGGAACAAGCGGTGAGGGAAGGAGAAGCAGGGAAGTCTGTGTCAGATGTGGCCAGGAAATATGGTATCCCTCGATTGACTCTCCCAGATCAACCCGTGGAAAATATCGTGGACACAACACAGAATTTGGTCCTGATTGCTGCATAGATAAAGAAACAGAGGAGGCCTTGGTAGGCTGTTTGAAATATATGTCAGCAAGAGAATTTCCACTTACTAGGAAGATGCTGAAATCACCGGCATGTGAGGTGGTTAAGGCTTCAGGCAAGAAAACATCTATGAATTTGGATAAGGTGCCATCTGATAAATGGGCCAAGGGTTTTCTTAAGAGAAATTCTAAGCTGAGTTTGTGGAAGAGCTGGTGTCCAGAAGCAGCAACTGGATTTTTATTATCAGCTACTAAAATCAGCCCTTGAAAAAATTTCATCCGATCCAACCAAGATTTTCAACATGGACGAAACAGGATTTAGAGGAAAAGTCAGTGGGTCAGGAGCTAAAGTAATTGCCAAGAATGGTGTTCACCGATGGTCTGCCGAGCCTATGGAGATTTAGCACTATGAAATTAGGATTTATCAGTGCAGAGTTGTTTTTTCTCTGGTTTGTAGAGTGTTGTATGCCAAACATAGGAAGCAAACGTTCCTGCCTTCTGATATTGACAACCTCATGTTTCTACCAAAGCCATTGATGAGGCGAAGAAACGGCATAGATCTGCTCGTTATACCAGCGAAATCGTCGCACATCCTGCAGCATGTGAATGTTGGATATTTTCACGTGTTAAAAGAGAAGGTTGCAGAAATTACATCTTCTACCAGGGCTTCCCATCTCCCAGGGCACTTTTATTTACAAAGGTTATTCAAATTTAAAAGTCCTCATATATTCTTCATCTTCATCTGAGACTCCCTGTTCCTCCATCAATGTGACCATTGACAACATTTCTGCTTGAATTTCCTGGTAAGGAAACCAAGCTTGCTCAATGTTCACAATTCATTTGGGCTTATATTTCCCTGTTATCCTCTGTTCTTTCAATGCTTTTCACTGCAATGCATGAACACATCCAAAATCAACTCAACTGACTAAATTTCCTAACTTTTATCTCATTTGCATCTTGAACTGGAGATAAATGCGCAGACAAGACTAAAACAGTCTTGCATTTCAAACAATGACTGCTCCCCTCATAAAAAATCAATGAACCATTGCCATAGGTCTAATGGCCTGGTCGCAGACGTGGTAGGTTTAGAGGGTTAACAAAAATCGTCATAATTTTCTGCTCAGTGCACAAAAATAGTTGAAATTTGGCAAGGGAATGTATATTTGAGATCTTCAAACCCTGCTTGTTTTTAAAAGCTTCTGAACAGGCAATTTCATGTTCCGCCAGGTGATGAGCACTGTCCTACTTTTGTAACTTGAGCCGCCTCTTTGGTGGGTCTATAAAACATTGTGTTTTGGCGTATTATCTCAAAGAATTTTTTAAAAATGGTCTTGAATCGATGGAAGAAGGTTCATACTAGTAAAAAATCAAGGGAACAGCCAGTTGCTTAAACGGGACAGAAATAAGAATATCAGAATATGTGAAAACGTGACGAGCACTGTCCTACCCACTCTAGTCGCAATGCCAATTGGCCAGTGCCGCCAATGGGCCAATGTACAGGCAGTACAGTGGGAATGTCATTTTTTTTGGTGAACTAGGTTCTACCATCAGTATCTGATTCTGTTTTGTTGAAAGAGATTGCCATGCACAGAACCAAATTTTTGATAAGGGGCATGCTGATGAAGACAAGTGAGATAAAACATGACAAACATGACAGACAACCAGAACCGCCGTGTCATCATGATCATGGCTGGGATGACCTCTGAACTCAGATCTGTGACTGTGACCAAGGGGAACAGCTCTTGTTTCAGTGAATTCAAAACAACAACACAAATGTTTACAAAGCAGAGCTTATCCTTTTTACTTTCATGTTGTGATCTTCTCTTAATATTATATTACAGGAATGTATTAAACCTGTGAAGATTGAGAGAAAGTCTGGAAAGGTTGGAAAAATTCGCGTGGAAGACGATGGCAGTTACACAGAAATATCCCAGGTAAGTCTGTAAGAGCAGGAATTTTGTTTTGGGCAAGATCTTGGACATCTGCCAAGGTGTACTTGGATTACAGTTGAAGGCAAAAGTAGAGAAGAAAATCCTCTTGGAAGAATCAATGAACAATATTTTTAATCTAGACTAGTCTAGATCCTTTTCCAAAGATCATGGTTTTTTTTTCCCGTTTTCTTACACAACATTTTATCCTGGTCCTAACCATAACCCAAGTGCAAGTTGGGAGAATCTCAGGATTTTGCTGATTTTGTTTTCTAGGAACTTGACGAAGTGCAAAAATGTGGTCTCTGTACTCTGTGTATTGGTTGGTAAATGTAGTAAGAGCATTCCAAGCAAGAAGCTGCTCAGTTAAAACAGCCCAAAGCTGCTACAATTTCTTCATTCTATTCTATGAAGAAAGAAAGTTCATGAATTTGCCTTTAGCAAAGTTATACCATACTAGTACAAGGAATCTCCTTTACCAAGAAAGTCCATTTACCATTTTCATTTTAAGTATTCAAACATTAGGTGTGAAATGATTAGCTTGATTTTCACTTTAACTTAAGTTTAACTTAGTTAGTGTTGTGTAGAGATATTGAAAGTTCACACTATTATCTTGCTATGGATTTGTCCAACAAGGTAAGCTGACTTTCAGCATCACGAGACCTGTGACTTGTTTAAGACGGTGTCTTGAAATTTCATATTTAAGAGGCACTTTCTGATTTGGACACCCTTTTGTTGTGCTTTTACTTTTAGACCTTAGTGAGCTATCATCCTCTAATTTGCAAGTCGAATCAAGAAAGAAAAGAAGCTTGCTTACCATTACATAATGTTAATTTCTGGAAATTGCATAGAATGTGGTGATGTTTGATCAGTTAGTTAAACCAATAACTCATATAACAGATGAAATTTTTTATCTGTTATGAGTATTTTCTTCTTTTGTACTGAAGCATAGATACTGTATATAGTTTTCTTGCTATTCAGCCTTTTTATGTTTTTTCATTTAATTTCCAAATCCAGGAGGGAGTAGAAACTCCTTTAGAAAAGGCTAAAATAACCTTGAATGATTGCTTGGCCTGCAGTGGATGCATCACATCAGCAGAGAGTGTTCTCATCACACAGCAGAGTCAAGAGGAACTGTATAAAGTTTTGTCACAAAATACAGTTCACAGACAGGTTGGGATATAGCTAGCTAAGCAGTAGTCATTGAAAAAAGACAGTGGGTGAAGTACATCATATCTGATTTACCAGTCACTTTTTACCAGCAGTGGATTATGAAGCAAAGAAGTCCCATTTAGTGGTTGATCACAATGAATGATTTTTTACAACAGAGCATAAGAGTGTACTGTAAATAGAGATTGTATTAGGCAATAGTTTAAACAGTTCCACTGTATAATAGGGTTAGGCAGATTCTAATCCTATAAGATTCAAATCTGGAATCGAAACCAGAGCTAAGTTTCGATGAATTTGAATCTGAGGGGAGGGGAGATATGGAATCTGTGCTTTACTTCTCAGAGTGACAAGAAAATCACCACTAGATTCTACATTGGGTCCTTTACAATGTAATTTCATTTTCACACAAAGCTAAATGGCTGCAATCTGTCCATTAAGAAAGAGACCCAAATTTTTATATGAAATTGGGATTTCTTATAAATCAGATCTTTTTTTTCCTGCTTTTATTTCCTTTGAATGGAAGGATCCAAATCTAGATCAGTTTTAGAATTGATTCGAATCCCATTTCGAACTCAGGGTAACAGGATACAATGGGTTCAAATCCGGAAATGAATCTTGCCCATCACTACAGTATAGTATAATAGTGTAATTAAGTTTCTCCTTTCACTCAACTGGACTACCTTTTCTTTATTGGCAGTTTGGCATTTAAAAATGTCATGGTATCCCATGAGTTCTGTAATTTTGTAAAATTGACTGTATTTGGTGCCATTCATTGGCAATCATTCATTCACTGTTGTAGATAATTTCTGAATGTTATGAACAAATGTATTTGTTAATTAACTTGTTGCTGCTAGTTAAGCAGCACTCAGATGATATTCTTACCCAGCTAATTTGCAGTCGTGTTTAGTTTGAAACAAACAACCAATCCCCATCTCCACAAGTTTACATGGCTCTTCTACTAGTCATGATATTGTTCAAACACGTCGTTATAAGTACATGTAACACTGAGGGAAAACAAAAACAAAAGTCACACAATTTCCTTTACACCCGCACCCTTTAAAAAATGCCAAATTTGATGAATTTGGATTTGGCCTTCAAATGCCAACTTGGGTACATTGGCACTGATGTCATACATGTGGACACAATTTAAAAAATGAAATATGTCATGCAGATGTGGGAAAATTCATTTTCTATTTATTTGGAGACTGGAAAGACACTGCTTTCTACAAATGTGGTCACCTTCAGTGAATTTGTGGCTCCCATGTCAAAATGTGAGAGAAATCAGTTGAGAAATAAACTCACACAGTCCTGTACAAAATCACACAAGTTTATTTTTTTATAATAGATTGTAGACACTCAGGTTATAAGATGCTTTTGTTTTCAGTAGAGACCTGACTGAGATCTGTTCAGAAGTTAGAAATGCTGGGTCTTCACTTAGCTCTTTGGCTTCAGTCTTGAAACAGTTCACTAGAGAAAATGAATTAGAGAGCATTATTTAATGATATGTTGTCAGTCTTCTGTATTGCACATGCAGTCATGTTAATTTGTTTCTATTATGTCTAATTTATATATTTGATATATTCAGGCAGGTGAATCAGATAAGGAAAAGCTGATTGTAGTCTCCATTTCTCCTCAAGCCAGAGCATCTCTTGCTGCTAAATTTAAGTTATCTGCAGAGACTGCAGCCAAGAAACTGACAGGCTTTTTCAAAAGATTAGGTAAGATCACTATACAAGTGATTTACAAGCACTTTCATTGGTAAAATTTCTTTATCAGAATCACACCTACACTTTCACCAATCTTGGGTGTGGATTGAAAAGTGAACTGAATGTGATTCTTACATCCATTTTAACACTAGGTATGAAGATTGGCGCTCGCTTTGGCATGCTGATGTTAGGGTAAAGGTTTTAGATTGAGGGAGGTCGTAGTCAGGAAAAAATTCAGTCTCATTTCTCTCATTCTTATTTTTTTAAAGACATACACTGTATCAAGTATGATTGTTTGATCTGCCGAGTTTCCTTGTATATGTAACTGTTTTGTTTATTTGGCATACTGACCCACTGTACATTGCACATGTATAAGTGCATATTACTAGAAGAGGAATAATTGTTTGTCTGTAGCAGTATAAACCTTTGTAAGTTCTGCCTCAGATAAGTTAACATCATTTCAGGTGTCCATCATGTGTTTGACACAACATTTGCTCGCAACTTCAGCCTTATTGAAAGCTGCCACGAGTTTGTGAAGAGATTCAAAGCTTCTGAGACGGACAAGAAAGCTCTTCCAATGCTGGCATCAGCTTGTCCAGGTTGGGACCGCTTTTTTGGCGTACTAGTGTTTCATGGCATTGACAAATTTTTATTAAACCAGTAGTTCATTCAAAATTTATCCTGTACTGGAAGTTCTCATGTTATTTAAGAGGTAGGAATTTAATAGTTAATGCAAANGGACCTTGATGCTCATATTGCAGCCTAACTTTTGGAAATGTTTGAGCATGTTGTCAACAATGTGCTTATAGTTCTCAGCTTTCCTGTTCCCAAGGAAGTTTCTCACAACATCTACAATTTGTTTCCCATGCCTGTTTCTCAGTATTGTTCATAGGTTGTACAAAATTTGGATCTTGAATCAATTTCCTGATTTGTGGTCCATCAAAAATACCGACTTTCAACTTTTCACTACTTAGACCAGGAAAGGCTACAGCTAAGTATTTGAAGCAGTCACCATCTGTGTCAAGGGCTTTGACAAATTGTTTCATGAGGCCAAGCTTGATGTGGAGAGGGGGGAAGACAATTCGTTCTCTTTCAACAAGAGCTTCATGAATGATGTTTTTCTCACCCACCGTTAGGCTTTCTCTTTCAGGCCAAACTTTTTGTTCTATAGGACAGCGATATTGATACATCTCTATGGGTTCATTATTATGTTTTCATATTACACTGTGTGTACCGAAAAGTAATAGGATGAGGATTAGTTTTCTTGCTTATTATGCAAAATTCTAGATTAAAATGATTTTGAAAAAAAAAACAGAAAAAAAAAATGGACAGATATCAATCAGTGACTCACTACAAGGCAAACATTATGAAAATCAGATATTTTGGCAATAAGCGGGTCACTTAGGGTAAGCAAACAACCAATGATCAACACTCCGAGCGGTTCCTTTTTTTTTTTTGACCCTCCCCCTGTCTTCAAAGAAATTCACTTTTTTGCAAACTGCTGTGCACACAGAACAAAACTACTTATATGTTAACATCGAGAATTATAGACCTCTACAAACTCTAAAGCTTCATAGTTTTGCATGGATTTCATTTTTTTTATTTTTGATTTTAGTATGTTTTGTCAAAATAAAGTTTAATTTAAAAACAAAATTACATTTAATTATTCGTAAACAAAAAAACAGAATAAACAACAGTATTTACACCACATTTGCCTAAAACACAGATCATTTGTTTTTTAGTAAAAAAAAAAATGCAATTACTTCCCTTGACAAGTTTTGTGATTCTGATGGTTATGTCCCCTGATTTCACCTATTTGTAACCATAATGTATTTTTCAATAGTGTGTCAAAATTTGACCTGATATCGCAAAACTGATGGCATTTTCGGACTCACTGACCCCCAATTACCCTAGAACAGGTGTCAAACTTAAAACACTTTTTAGTGTGTTCCCCAGTGTAATTGTTTGTCTGTAGCAGTATAAACCTTCGTAAGTTCTGCCTCAGATAAGTTAACATCATTTCAGGTGTCCATCATGTGTTTGACACAACATTTGCTCGCAACTTCAGCCTTATTGAAAGCTGCCACGAGTTTGTGAAGAGATTCAAAGCTTCTGAGACGGACAAGAAAGCTCTTCCAATGCTGGCATCAGCTTGTCCAGGTTGGGACCGCTTTTTTGGCGTACTAGTGTTTCATGGCATTGACAAATTTTTATTAAACCAGTAGTTCATTCAAAATTTATCCTGTACTGGAAGTTCTCATGTTATTTAAGAGGTAGGAATTTAATAGTTAATGCAAAGGATGAATTGATGGGCTCTATGTGTAATTCACATAAATATATTTTAAATTCAGTGTAAAATCTGATATATTTTATTTTAAATGATGAACATTTGCAATCAGATCTAAAGTATGATACGAAAGATTCCTTGGTGACATGCTGTCTGGTTGATATTTAAACTTTTAGGACTGTTGAGTAGCATTTTAAACAGTATTTTCATCTCAGTCAGGGATGGCATTCATGCCAGTTTTAAATGGTGAAACAAGTACAGAAACATATTGAAGTCATTGAGGTCTGACAGGTTGAATTTGAAGGCATTTTCACATATTTCACAGGATGGATTTGCTATGCAGAAAAGACCCATGGGTCCTACATTCTTCCATACATCAGCACAACAAAATCACCACAACAGATCATGGGCTCTCTAGTCAAAGATTTTTTGGCCCAGAAAGTTGGGCGGACTCCAGATTCTCTGTATCATGTGACTGTGATGCCATGTTTTGACAAGAAGTTGGAGGCTTCTAGATCCGATTTCTACAGTGATTTATACCAAACTCGTGATGTTGATTGTGTGATAACTTCAGGTATGATGATTTGATGAGATTTTTATCCAGATGTTAATGTGTTGCAACTATGGCATTATTGGCTGACTTAGATGTGGGCAAGGCCATGAAATAGAATGGCCAAAACTATAAGTTCAGGTCCCTTAGTTGGCTACAAAAGCAAGAGGAAAAGATTCATCGGAGTCTTGACCTAGATGTGATCCACTCCTCTCAGAGCATAAGAAAATTGGAGATACAAAATACTTGGTCAGCAGCAGTATTTGAAGAGTTTCTGGGTGAAATGTTTTTCATTAATTTGGTATGACAATGATGACAGCACTCAGTTTGTGTTTTGAATAATGTTGCATAATAAAACTCTAATGTGTCACACTTTTGCACAAAGGTGTATCATAATTTTTCTCTTGGAATGTATTTTTTTTTTACTAGGAAATTTGTATAAGTCTTGAGACTTAGCAGCATGTTGAAGAAATATACTAAACGGAAATTTTTTTTTTTTTTATTTGCAAAACCATTTGTGCACAATCTCAGCATCTTTAGTCTGTTTTAGTCTTACAATTTTTGTCTCTTTGTTGTTAGCACAGCCTTTTAGTTTCTGAAAACTCGATGAAGGAACTGTAATTCAGAAAGTTTACAATGCTTCATTATTGAATTTTATCTCCCAGATGTTCTCAGGTGCAGTTCTGCAAGAATCATTTGCTTCACTGCTTTTGCATCTCATCAGAGCTGTTTGCCCAAGACTTAGTTTTCATTTGTATTTAAAAATGTAGATGCATTGTTGAGCTTTTTATAATCAAATAAATTTGGTCTTGTTTTCCAGGTGAAGTAGAAAAAATGCTGGAGAAAGAAGGCACATCATTATCTGATATAGAGGACCATTCACTGGAAACCATGTACGTGCATAATGTGATGCAGCCAGTTAATTTAACTTTTATGCAGAGACTAAGAATCCAAGTTTTAGCTTAGAAATCATTTCATGGATATTATGTCACTTGTTAACATTATGAACAAAACATTAATCTGCAGTGGATAGAGATAAAAGTAAATAGAGAAAGCTATAAGAAGTTAACAGATTTAAAACAAATTTTTGGACAAGTGTCCTTCTTCAGATGCAGAAAAGAAATGAACCAATGGTGAAGAGATGCAAATAATACTACTTGTTGTCCTGTTATTGGTACAGGTTATTGGCTGCCAGCATCCTTCTTCAGATGCAGAAAACAAATGAACCAAGGTTGAAAGGACATAAATAATATAACTGGTTACCATGTTCTTGGTACATTTTGTTGTTGCCAGTAAATAGATTATGTAGACGGAAAGAGCTAGCAAATATGATAATCTCTCCTCACTAACACTGATGCCTTTGACTCTACAACCAACCAGAGTGCCAGAGTCCAGCAGTGAAGGATCTCTGTATAGACATAAAGGTGGAGGGTCAGGCGGATATCTGGAACACATTGCCCGATTTGCTGCATCTGTGATACTGGAGACTCATGTTGATAATCTGTCTTACAAAGTTTTGAGGTAGGCTGGGTTGCTTATGTAGTATTGCCTGCATTTAATGATACCAGAATGATTTATGGACCTTTTGTCTGAAATTTTATGCGGACGTGGAATATGTTGAAATTCAAATTTTAAAAAAACTTGGATAAACTTAACTAATCTGGGAGTATGACAACATCTCTGCACCTACACTGTCGGAATGGAAAATTTAGTTCCTAATTCAGATTGATAGTTCAAATAGATGTTTACCTGAGAGGATGCCAATCCTTAGATATCACAATAAATTTGGACAGTAGCGCATGTTTCAACATATGTCCCTTAGGTAAGCTTTGAGTTCATGCAGTCAAGAGAAGAGTGTAAGACTTATGAAAAGACCAAGAGTTCTTAAACATTTTATATTTGTAGCTTAAGCAATAGGCTAAATATTCATCCCTGATATATACCTTTTCTTGTAAAGAATGATTAAAATACTAGTTTTATTCCTCCATTGAACTGAGAATGGATCAACAGAAATGCCATTTTGCTTGGCTCTGTGTTAGATTATTTTTAATCTTAAGTTTGCATTAGAGATGATCAGAGGATGGGGTTCGACTTTAAACAAGTGCTCGTCATAAATCTTGAAATTATTTGCAATCTGCCTCTTTCATTGTCATTTTCAGGAATCAAGATTTCCAGGAGGTGACGGTTGAGACAGAAGGCAAGCCCCCCCTCAAGTTTGCCCTGGCTTACGGTTTCAGAAACATTCAGAACATTGTCCAGAGAGTGAAACGAGGCAAATGCACCTATCACTTTGTGGAAATCATGGCCTGCCCATCAGGCTGCAACAATGGTGGTGGGCAAATCCGACCAGGGGATGGGGAGACGCCAAAGGACAGACTGCATTCTGTAGAGGATATTTACAAGGGCTTGACTGTAGTGGATCCTTTTCAAGAGAAGATGGCGCAGGACCTATATGAGCAGTGGTTAGGAGGGAAAGATTCAAAGAAGGCACAAGAGATGTTGCACACCCAGTATCATGAGATAGAGAAATCAACAAATGCCTTGAACATTAAGTGGTGATATCATGCAAACCTGTATTTATTTTGTTTCTTCTTACTGTGTAAAGATACTGTAGCAGATCTCATGCAGGAGAAGACGATTAAATTCTGAGAGGTGTTTGGTCAGTGGTTGAATGAGAGATTTAACAGAGGTGCAGAAGGACTGTAGAAGCTTCTAAATTTTCACAATTTTTTTTTTCTTATTTTCTAAATTGTTTTTCTTAGAATATTCCAAAGCATGTTTTCAGTGTTGCATATAAGGTTGCATTCCGCAAACTAGGTCAGTTTCAAGTACTGTAATTGAGTAATTTTCCTCAGAATGTTATGCTGGTTACGATGACAGTATCATAATTCAGGTAAGATATCAAGGAAAAATTAGGGCCATTACAATATCATAAGAGGCCAGGTTTTTTCCTGCTCTTGATAGGTTGTATGCACACTCATTTTTCTTCAGCCTCAGTCCCTTGTGGCTTATAGTCTTGTATGATAATACACGTGCTGTGTAATCAAATTTTTTTCATACTGATAAAATATTTCCTGGCAGTGAAATTCTTAGAAAGTTTTAGCTGTTTATCACAGACAAAAGGAAATGTTGTCAGTTTACTATTTAATTTCTCTTATTTCTTTCAGTGTGAGACAATCATAAAAGCGGTGCTATTTTTAGACGACTGTAATTTGGGGTAAAGTCTAAATGAAACTGCTTTTAATAAAAAGTATACAACTTAGAGAAAAAATAAGTAGTCTGTTACCTTAATACACTTAAGGGCAACAAGTATGCAAAATTTCAAGGCTCTATCATGAAGCATAGCTGAGATTTAGTTTTTTCTTTTCATCATGGTAGCAGAAAATTCAACTTCTGAGAAAACGCATTTAAAGTTTTTACAAGCAGTGAGTAATGTGGCATGTGGTTGGAACAGTTTAAATATAAACATGCAGGTCAACATCATTTATTAACCAAACTATATCTACTTAGTTGTTCCTACAGCATAGGAAATCTCCTCCTTCTCCTGTCTCTGGTGTTCTGTTTCAGTGCGTCATTTCTTCAAGTTTTTCCTCTTCCACTTGAAAATTCCAAGAGTTCTTTTTCTGGCTGTTTTCACTTTCTGTTCCTGTGCTTTAGCAAAGTGGATATTGTTTGTAATTGTCCAGTGCAGGTTCAGTTTTCCATTACCATCTTTATTTTAGTTCGTCCACAAATGAAAGCCAGGATGGCAAGGTAGGAGGCAGTTTCCACAGAATGCTTGGATGTGAACTGTTTTGGGGCACCGCTGCCAGATGAGAGAGTTGAAACTTTCATTTGCATTTTGTGTTCCCATCTTTGCACATGGTCTCAGAAGATCAGGTTCTGTTAGTCTCTTGATAATGGGAAACATGAGTTTCCCCACATCAGGGGATTTTGTCCTTCAGCTTTGTGGCGTTTGTGTTTGTGATTTTTTTTTCTATTTTTGGTTGTGTGAGATTATAGTTGAGGGCTGCTCTGTTACACTTCTTTTAGGGTGTCAAGTGTGTTGTACATTCTTTTTGCTATGTGGTTTATGCATTCTTCTTTTGTGATGGGAATGTCGTAATCACATGACTCTTGAGGTGCATGAAATGCTTTGGAATACCATCACAAAGCATGGTTCCATACACTAGTTGGCGTTTCCTCACAGTGCTGGAATATCATTTGGGCAGCTTGAGCTCCCATTGCATTTGAGGACTCTTCAGAGTTTTTCAGGCGCTTTCATTTATGATCTCTGTGCCACTTGCTGGCAAGCACTGCAGTAATTGCTAATAACTTGTGCATCGAGTACGAGTTCAGTATTAAATTCAGTGGCCACTCCGACATCATTATGAGACAAATGGCCTCCTTTCTGCCACGTCTAATCGTATGACAAAATGACAGGAAAGCATCCATTACTACTGACATCATGATCAGGATTTGATGCAGCCCTCTCACGGACTACAGCAGCCACAGCTAGCATTGAGTGGAATGCCAGAAATGGAATGAAGCTGATAGAGAAAAGCTGTAATCCTGCAATTGAATAAAACTGTATTTCAGTTACTTAAAAAGTCTTCACCCAGTTTGTCATTAAAAATGCATTTTGTAATACATTAATCTAGAACTCATGCATGTAATAATCAGAGAAATGTGCATTGAAAATTCACTGTATTACATAAGCCTACTTTTGGCCACATGGCAGATGTCAATAGTGATGCCTCACTTCAGCCATATTGTCTTTAATCCAGGCCTTGATTTGTAATAAGAGCACTAATCTTCACATTTTCTTGTTGCAAAGCTTCCACGGCACGTATTAGACCTTCTTTCTCCATGTGGCAGCTGGATTTCACGTCATTGCTCTGTAGAAATGATGGTTAAATATAATTTAAAATGAACTAATCTGGAACTGAAAGAGGTGGTCTAAAATTAAAATATAAAACCAGATTAATCTGACTGCTTCTTTATTTCAGTAATGCAAATTCATGGAGATGATATGTGCATGTAAAAACAGATGGATATGTGTCTTATGTGTCTCAAAATGCTGGGGTGATGTTAAAATCCAGCAAAACTTTAAATGATGTGTAAAAAGCATGCCCTGTGCACATATGGCACATAGGCCCCAGAACATTCTTATTTTTTGTGGCCTTCCTACGTAATGAATTCCATCTCAAAGTGCTTCACAAGCAACCTCATTAATGTTGCGAGCTCTGTCGTTAGCCCAGCTAATTATTAGGTTTGCTTGAGAAGATACACGAAGCAATTTTTGAAACATTGGTAGCACAAATAATAGAAACAGTAACTGTATAAGCCAACATGCTGTCTCTCCATGTCCAAAAATATAATGGAAATAGAAACTCTACTTACCTGTACTAATTCCATGTGCTCCACCTTTCCAGAACTGGCATCCATAATTGTATATGATAGATACTTGGATGAGTGGCCAGGGGAATTATGTCCATCAACTGCAGCTGTAAGACTAATAAGAGGCTCCCCTGTGGCTTTGATTGCTTCCAGCCATTTATGCCGCTTACTTTGGTAGGTTAGATGTACAGCTGGTGTAAGGATGTACTGCTGATGTTTCATGAAAGTGGAGATGTATATGGCGATGCAATGCGTATGTGTTGCAGTGTTCTCAGAAACTGAATTGGGGTGGCTCCTGCACAAAGAACTGTGGCAGAAAGTGCAATGTTCCCAGCTGGGGTGTCTCCAATTAATGGCCGATTATACCATTTAAAAGCCTGCATGCACACAGAGCACTCCTGATGAATGCAGACAAAGCTGTCTTGTGTGTAAACAATCTTTCCTACTGCCGGGCCTCGGCAGTGTCTGCAAACACTGAACAACTCCAGCAAGTTGGACTTGAAAACAGTGAACTTGTCCTTAGTCAGTAACAGACTGGGCTGATTGCCTCTGAAATGAGGTATATAAAATCAGTGCAGAGCAGGGCATGGGTGAGCCGGGGCAATTCCACCTCCAATTTCAGATTTTTTATTATAGAGAACCTGCTATTGTTTCAATAATTATAAAAATGCTCAAACATATAGCTCACACACTTCCATACATTTTGGAAATAGAGGACTGAACAAGGAGAACTGCAAAAAGTCAGAATTGATAAAAGAAAGGTTCAATCACACTTGGTACAAAACGGGGCAATTCCACACCTTAAAGAAAAGTTAACAAAACTTCGGGTAGGCCTATAGAGTTAACAATGTTTTAATTGTAAACACATGACAGAAAACAATACATAAAAAAACTATTCAGATCAGCCTTTACTACTGGAGTTTTGGAAGGGGATCTATATAGAACGCAATGCTCCTGTAATTTTCCAGATTGCTTTTTAAAAGCAGATTTGACTAAGTTTTTTAAAGATACTACAAACTTGCTACCCCTGCCCAATCGTTTTTTTTTTACTCTCCACATGGTGGAGAGACTAACGCCCTGCATGGGCTCTTTTCAAGTCGATGGAGTGGAGCTTTTCCTCACAGCTGGGCTGGCTGTTCTGATCATAGTTAGGTGGTGGACTGGCAAGCTCTTCATGTCCAGGTAGGGTGGCTACGTCACCAGATGGTGGATTTGTATGCTTTAATAACGATCTCCTTGCTTGAAGATAGGCAAGATTACATTCTCTTTCTCGGCGTTTCTTTTGGGAAGACATGTTGGCCCGGGACTTGTGCTGGGATATTTTATTCTTCAACCTCCTTTCTTCTTTCTTCTTTGTGTCAGCACGCGTTTCAGGAGGCTTTTTCGGCGTGAGCGTGCCTTCCATGTCCATGCGTGCCTCCTTTGCCTTTTGCGTTCTCTGAAACAGAGAAATAAGTGAAGAAAAATGCATGTATAAAGCACTGGCTAGCCATGACAGTATAAATTAACTGCAGACTTGGTTCCTCACTCAACTCACTGAGATTGAAAACTGACCACATCATTTGCCATGATCTCGCAACTTTGGTGGAATGGATGCAAGAGAATCAGTTCTCATCAACTTCTGCTGTTGAATAGTTAATTGTCTATTTGAGTGTAACATAAATGCATGGTAATCATTGCTCTGTGAAAAAAAATAAAATTTTCAAACATATTTTTAAAAAATTACTGGTATGTCAAGTCATCTCCACTGGTTTAGTTCCAGTTCTGTGAAAACAATCCTGAATATAATCATCACCACAATGGAATCACAAATTATTAGGTTTGCTTGAGAAGAAGATACACGATGCAATTTTTGAAACATTGGTAGCACAAATTATAATAGAAACAGTAACTGTATAAGCCAACATGCTGTCTCTCCATGTCCAAAAATATAATGGAAATAGAGAAACTCTACTTACCTGTACTAATTCCATGTGCTCCACCTTTCCAGAACTGGCATCCATAATTGTATATGATAGATACTTGGATGAGTGGCCAGGGGAGTTATGTCCATCAACTGCAGCTGTAAGACTAATAAGAGGCTCCCCTGTGGCTTTGATTGCTTCCAGCCATTTATGCCGCTTACTTTGGTAGGTTAGATGTACAGCAGGTGTAAGGATGTACTGCTGATGTTTCATGAAAGTGGAGATGTATATGGAGATGCAATGCGTATGTGTTGCCGTGTTCTCAGAAACTGAGTTGGGGTGGCTCCTGCACAAAGAACTGTGGCAGAAAGCGCAACGTTCCCAGCTGGGGTGTCTCCAATTAATGGCTGATTATACCATTTAAAAGCCTGCGTGCACACAAAGCACTCCTGATGAATGCAGACAAAGCTGTCTTGTGTGTAAATAATCTTTCCTACTGCCGGGCCTCGACAGTGTCTGCAATCACTGAACAACTCCAGCAAGTTGGACTTGAAAACAGTGAACTTGTCCTTGTTCAATAACAGACTGGGCTGATTGCCTCTGAAATGAGCATTAGTACATAAAATCAATGCAGAGCAGGGCATGGGTGAGCTGGGGCAATTCCACCTCCAATTTCAGATTTTTTATTATAGAGAATCTGCTATTGTTTCAATAATTATAAAAATGCTCATACATATAGCTCACACACTTCCATACATTTTGGAAATAGAGGACTGAACAAGGAGAACTGCAGAAAGTCACAATTGATAAAAGAAAGGTTCATTCACACTTGGTACAAAACGGGACAATTCCACACCTTAAAGAAAAGTTAACAAAACTTCGGGTAGGCCTATGGAGTTAACAATGTTTTAATTGTAAACACATTACAAAAAACAATACATAAAAAACTATTCAGATCAGCCTTTACTACTGGAGTTTTGGAAGGGGATCTATATAGAATGCCATGCTCCTGTAATTTTCCAGATTGCTTTTTAAAAGCAGACTTGACTAAGTATTTTAAAGATACCACAAACTTTCTACCCCTGCCCAATCGTTCTTTTTACTCTCCACATGGTGGAGAGACTAACGCCCTGCATGGGCTCTTTTCGAGTCGATGGAGTGGAGTTTTTCCTCACAGCTGGGCTGGCTGTTCTGATCATAGTTAGGTGGTGGACTGGCAAGCTCTTCATGTCCAACTAGGGTGGCTACGTCACCAGATGGTGGATTCGTATGCTTTAATAACGATCTCCTTGCTTGAACATAGGCAAGATTACGTTCTCTTTCTCGGCGTTTCTTTTGGGAAGACATGTTGGCCCGGGACTTCTGCTGGGATAGTTTATTCTTCAACCTCCTTTCTTCATTGCATCAGCACGCGTTTCAGGAGGCTTTGTCGGCGTGAGCGTGCCTTCCATGTCCATGCGTGCCTCCTTTGCCTTCTTGCATTCTCTGAAACAGAGAAATAAGTGAAGAAAAATACATGTATAAAGCACTGGCTAGCCATGACAGTATAATTTAACTGCAGACTTGGTTCCTCACTGCGGTTGAAAACTGACCACATCATTTGCCATGATCTCGCAACTTTGGTGGAATGGATGCAAGAGAATCAATTCTCATCAACTTCTGCTGTTGAATAGTTAATTGTCTAGTTGAGTGTAACATAAATGCATGGTAATCATTGCTCTGTGAAAAAAAATAAAATTTTCAAACATATTTTTAAAAAATTACTGGTATGTCAAGTCATCTCCACTGGTTTAGTTCCAGTTCTGTGAAAACAATCCTGAATATAATCATCACCACAATGGAATCACAAATTATTAGGTTTGCTTGAGAAGAAGATACACGAAGCAATTTTTGAAACATTGGTAGCACAAATAATAGAAACAGTAACTGTATAAGCCAACAGGCTGTCTCTCCATGTCCAAAAATATTATGGAAATAGAAATTCTACTTACCTGTACTAGTTCCATGTGCTCCACCTTTCCAGAACTGGCATCTATAATTGTATATGATAGATACTTGGATGAGTGGCCAGGGGAGTTATGTCCATCAACTGCAGCTGTAAGACTAATAAGAGGCTCCCCTGTGGCTTTGATTGCTTCCAGCCATTTATGCCGCTTACTTTGGTAGGTTAGATGTACAGCTGGTTTAAGGATGTACTGCTGATGTTTCATGAAAGTGGAGATGTATATGGCGATGCAATGCGTATGTGTTGCAGTGTTCTCAGAAACTGAGTTGGGGTGGCTCCTGCACAAAGAACTGTGGCAGAAAGCGCAATGTTCCCAGCTGGGGTGTCTCCAATTAATGGCTGATTATACCATGTAAAAGCCTGCGTGCACACGAAGCACTCCTGATGAATGCAGACAAAGCTGTCTTGTGTATAAACAATCTTTCCTACTGCCGGGCCTCGGCAGTGTCTGCAAACACTGAACAACTCCAGCAAGTTGGACTTGAAAACAGTGAACTTGTCCTTAGTCAATAACAGACTGGGCTGATTGCCTCTGAAATGAGCATTAGTATATAAAATCAATGCAGAGCAGGGCATGGGTGAGCCGGGGCAATTCCACCTCCAATTTCAGATTTTTTATTATAGAGAACCTGCTATTGTTTCAATAATTATAAAAATGCTCATAAATATAGCTCACACACTTTCATACATTTTGGAAATAGAGGACTGAACAAGGAGAGCTGCAAAAAGTCAGAATTGATAAAAGAAAGGTTCATTCACACTTGGTACAAAACAGGGCAATTCCACACCTTAAAGAAAAGTTAACAATACTTCGGGTAGGCCTATAGAGTTAACAATGTTTTAATTGTAAACACATTACAGAAAACAATACATAAAAAACTATTCAGATCAGCCTTTACTACTGGAGTTTTGGAAGGGGATCTATATAGAACGCCATGCTCCTGTGATTTTCCAGATTGCTTTTTAAAAGCAGATTTGGCTAAGTTTTTTAAAGATACCACAAACTTGCTACCCCTGCCCAATCGTTTTGTTTACTCTCCACATGGTGGAGCGACTAACGCCCTGCATGGGCTCTTTTCAAGTCGATGGAGTGGAGCTTTTCCTCACAGCTGGGCTGGCTGTTCTGATCATAGTTAGGTGGTGGACTGGCAAGCTCTTCATATCCAGATAGGGTGGCTACGTCACCAGATGGTGGATTTGTATGCTTTAATAACGATCTCCTTGCTTGAACATAGGCAAGATTACGTTCTCTTTCTCGGCGTTTCTTTTGGGAAGACATGTTGGCCCAGGGCTTCTGCTGGGATAGTTTATTCTTCAACCTCCTTTCTTTCTTCTTTGCGTCAGCACGCGTTTCAGGAGGCTTTGTCGGCGTGAGTGTGCCTTCCATGTCCATGTGTGCCTCCTTTGCCTTCTTGCGTTCTCTGAAACAGAGAAATAAGTGAAGAAAAATACATGTATAAAGCACTGGCTAGCCATGACAGTACCGGTATAATTTAACTGCAGACTTGGTTCCTCACTGCGGTTGAAAACTGACCACATCATTTGCCATGATCTCGCAACTTTGGTGGAATGGATGCAAGAGAATCAGTTCTCATCAACTTCTGCTGTTGAATAGTTAATTGTCTATTTGAGTGTAACATAAATGCATGGTAATCATTGCTCTGTGAAAAAAAATAAAATTTTCAAACATATTTCTTAAAAATTACTGGTATGTCAAGTCATCTCCACTGGTTTAGTCCCAGGCTGCGCAGCTCTGTGGAAACAATCCTGAATATAATCATCACCGCAATTGAATCACAAAAAAATGACACGGCAAAGTATTCATTAGGGCTTTAAGTAATTAAAGCAAATTATACTTACCCACAAAAGACGAAATCAAAATCCACCCTAAGATTCTAAAATCTAAAATCATTGTTTAGTAATAATATCAACTTATTACTAAGCATCCAACCACGACATTGTAGTGGGTTCCCAGCATGCCATGTAAACAGTTAACATAACCTCAGCTGCATGATAAAAGCTCCCCAAATCGATGCAAAATTTGCACTTTAGTAGGTTTGATCGTGAGCATTCTGCAGGGGTGACAGATAAGGAGGTTTGAGGTTTGAGCTATTATTCAATGTTAGACTGAAATCTCTGTATTGGATAGTTGTGGAGACATAACAGATTTTCGCGCAAAAAAACATTTTTCTCAAAAAATTGACTTTAAGGAGGTATTATCATGTGAATGACAATAAATTTAAATTATAAAGGAATTTTAAATAATAGTACAAAACTTACCTATACAAAGTCTGCCGCAATCTAGCCTTCTCCCTCTATGCAGCTTTTTGCTCGGGTGTTGCACACAACCTAGCCTTGCGTTTCTGTGTGGCGTTTTTCTTCTTGAATTCTGCATATTTCAGAGGATCTGCCTTGACTCGTTCTCTGTAGGCTGCACGAGACTGCCTTCGTTTTTGCAATTTGGGCTGTTCTTCTGGCTTAGCCTTCGTCTTCTTGACCCGGCGAGGTCAGCTCTCTGGTTTCTTGCCGAGTAAATCCAAAACCCCAGCGAGCCAGGATCTTGAGACACTCTGCCAGTCCCAGTTCCTCCTCTGCTGTTAACAACGTATGCATGCATACCAGCTCCAAGTTTCTTGTATCTGGGATGGGAAGAGAAAGAAAAGAAACAAACAAAAAAAGGTTAATCAGCAACCAGATAGGCAATATAGGCACACATGAAATGACATGCTGAGAGAAACTATGTAGGCCCAGCCTAAATCTAGTCCTATAGCAAAGTATGTTGATACTTGCTATTTCCTCTACCAATCACAAGTAGTGGGTTTTCTAATTTTAAAAGACCAGAATAATTTCAAAGTTTGATAGGTTAAGATAGGCATAGGTCTATCTGATCACAATAAATTTACCTCTTCCGAACTAGATCTCGTAAGGTTTCTCTTGACACCTTGAAGACCTTGGCAGCTTTTTTTATATCCCATCTCTCCATTTCGCACAGCCTGAATAGTACTTTTCATGCTCTCCTCATCATATGCAGGGGTTTTACGGACGTAATTCCGCACCATCGCTTCTCGTCTCGAAATGCAAAACACCGAACCTGAGAAAAGGAAAATTGATTGGATCTTGTCAGTACTGGCCTATTTCATAAATCTAAGTAGGCCTATTATATTTTTTCCAATTCACACCAATAAAAATTATAACAAAGTAGATCTAGATCTAGGGTAGATCTTCAGTCAATCAGCAATGGTGCAAAATGGAGGAAATAGTGTGTAACGCCGCTACAAAGGACGACAGATCTAAACCAGTAGAACTCGAATGTAGACAATTCAGATAGCCTATCTCTAGTCTAATATGATATCTTAATGTAATAATAGTGAAAATATCCTACAGAAAACCTAACTGGTCAAAGCAGCTTCAGTTATTTTATCTTGGTTTAAGCTAATCAAAGATAAAGTCAAAAAGAATAACCTTACTCTATGTGGGGAATTCCACCCCCTTGGGGGGGAGGGGTGGAATTGCCCCATGAAAGAAATACTTTCCAGTGAACCAGGCATTAGAAGCATGTGGCTGGTATCACTAAATTAAGTACCCAAAATATAGTGGAAGCTTACCAAATGTATATTTTGCTTTGAATAGTCATCAGGGGAATTTCACCCCCACATGGATACGGAAAACTCTTGAGCATCTCTGTATGGTCTAGAACATACGAAAATGCACACAGTATAACCTTTTTAGGCCGTCTTATGTGAGTATAAACTATGGCAATCTTCTTAGGGCCTAATATAAGTTGATAATAAATGTCAAAAAAAAACTTGGCAAGCTACTTACGCTGTTGATAATTGTAGATTGCTGCCTTCAGATTGTCAACAAACCGGCATAGGTTTCCTCCAGGAACTCAACAGGAAACAAGAAGTAGGAATAGTCTATTTTTAACCAATGAGGTTGCAAGCAGTTAGTAGCAGTAAAAAACCTGCCAGAGGTATCCTTCATCCTCCTAGGGGATGGCTATGTGCAAATTTAGGCTGAATGTGTCTAGTTAGTATCAGCTGCTGATGTTTTCAAGATTTAAGCAAATGCATCTTTTTAGGAATGTAAGCCTGGCTTGGAACAGTGCCAGCTGCCGTATATAAACAATAAAAACAAACCATATTTCAATCAAATAAGCCTGTAAGTCTTGATAATTATCTCATCATCGAATTATGTGTGTTCTACTATGCGTCTTTATTCACTAACGCATTGCTTGCAATATTCGACAAAATCATGAACTGACGAATGTTAAATAACAACAACAACAAAAGTTATTGCAGAGCCCGCTAAAGTTAAAACATAACAAATTCAAGACATGGGCCTATAAATATAAATAGCATGATATTCTTTTACTATTCATTGTCACCTGATGAGAGGCTAGCCCCACTGCTTGTACTCTCTGAAGTGGAAGAGCAATACAGAGTGTGATTAAAATATGGCACCTCGACACTAGTATTACATTCATTTTCAGCTGTTTCCTTTGAGAGCCTGGCTTCTCCTTGATGCACACCTGGGGCAACCAAAGCCACCTGGATTCTAGTAGATCTAGTTTCGTGATTTCGTGATTCTCACTCTGATAAAAACAAAGATCAGATGCTAAGTAAGCTTCAGAATGCTGAAACAAAACCTGCCTATATTTATTAAAAGGGAAGGAGAATGGAGATTTCTTCCATAACATTTTCCTGGCTTTATTCCACCAAAACAACGCGTAGTTTAAAAGTTATAAAATAAAAAAAAATAAATACGACTTTATTTACCCCGTAGGGAAATTGTTTTACAATGTCATACAGCATTAAACATCTCATTCATAATACAACACATATAACAATACACATCATACATGTAAATACATAATATTACAAATGAAATGCATAACAAAGTCATTGCTGGTCGCCAGCGGTGCAGCGCCCTGGTCCCCCCAGCTCTAAAGCCAGGTACTCATTTACACCTGAGTCGAGTGAGGAAATGGAAGCGAAGTGTCTTTCCCAAGGACACTACAACGTAAACCGTCCAGCTCGCGAGTCAAACACATAAACCTTAGACTTGAAAGTCTTCAGTTTCTGAGTACGACTCACAATCCGCACGGCCTCGCTGCCTCGGATTATTTTCCATGTCAGTCATGAATTTCTTAAGCAGACTGCAGGTCTTGCGACGTGAATTCATTTTGTAACAGCTGTACTTCCTCTGTCAGAGATCAGTGTGAGTTTTCCTCTTTTCCTTCAAAAGCAAGCGCAGTCTTTGATCTTGACTGATCAAAATCTGGTACAAAATGTCCTTTCTCCTTCTCCCACTCCTTCAACATATCCCACAAGATCTTCCGTAAAGTTTCGTGTGTAAACATGGACTCCGATAGCGCGGTAATATGCCTTTCCTTGCAAGTTTGCATCCGTTGAGTTGGCTGCATATATTCCTTTCTGCCCAAACATAACCTAATTCTGCATTCTCCATGTGCTAACCTATGGCTGTCAAAAAATTGCAAGTGATATGGAATCCTCCCATGAGGAACATGACTGTTTTGTAATTCTTATCTGACCAAACAGTTTCTTTACCTTTGCTGTACAGAGGTTGGTAAGCTGTGATGAATGTTATCCTCTCGTTCAGCTAAAATAAAGCAGAAGAGGCATTCAACCATAGACATATGTCCCTAGTTTGAAGTTGGGATTATTTTCCATGTCAGCCCTGAATTTCCTGAGTAGAATTTGCAGGTCTCAGGACATGAATTCAGTTTGTAACAGCGGTACATCCTCTGTCGGAGATCGATGAGAGTCTTCCTCTTTTCCTTCAAAATCATCTGTTGAGTTGGCTTCATATACTCCTGATTTTGCCCAAACATCATCTAATCCTGCATTCTCCATATGCTGATCTATGGCTTTCAAAAAATTGCAAGTGATAAGGAATCCTTCCATGAGGAAAATGGCTATTTTGTACCTCTTATCTGACCAAACAGTTTCTTTACCCTTGCTGTACAGAGGTTGGTAAGCTGTGATGAATGTGTTTGTCTGCCTAAGAGGCCAAAAAAATGTCACAAAAACAACCAATTACAGTTGTCGTTGTATCGTAGTTATTAGGGTTAGCTTGAAGGATTGGGAGCAGCCCTGCTTTTGTTTGAGGAATATCAGTTTGGTTTAGTTGCAGGTTGAAACTTGTCCAACCTGACACTAATTTGCCTTGGTCGCACAGCCTTGATACCAGCCATGCAAAGTCTAGGCCTAGTATGCCTACGACAATGTCTTTCTTGCTGAGCCACAGTTTTGCAGCAAAGGCAGCTTCGTCTGAAAACTGTGGACGCCCTCTTTCACGTCTTAGAATGGGTGACTGAGTGATGGTCTGAAAACGAGCGAGATCTTGGGATTTAATTGCTTTCGCTCTTGTGCGAGAGGGAAAACGTATTATCTGTTGACAAGTCTAGTGCTATTTGTGATTGCCATACCACCATCTGCATATTATGAAATGTGTATTTCCCCATCAGTAGTTTCTTCTAAGACATTGATGTTGATGCATGAAAAGTGGATAAATGAGCCAGGAACTATGCCATCGGGGATATAACCATTTCCGATGTATTTGTTCAGAATACTTTGCGCAGTGGAAGTGTCATGCACAGCGTAGAACAGGGCGACATTTTAGTTTGCCGGCCGCGCGTCTCTTATCAGGCTGGGGTCACCGGGGTCAATTTACCTGTCGGGGAGAGACTGCTTGCGTGGCGTTTTCACTGTTTTAGTTATTAGTTTCTGATGCCTATTTCGATATGACTTATTGTAAAACCCAAAGAATTAGCACTTTCAACATATTGTAGGAATGCAGATCTAAATGCTGGTGAAAGTTTGAAATCAATATATTTATTAGTGTTTCTACAATGCAGGCTTAAACTATGGCCTAGTTTTGAAACAGAGTGACATTTGTAAAAAATTAATTTTTTAAAAATGGCTCGCTAAATCACACTAAACTTTGTTGGAAATAAAAGACAATACATACACAGATGTACTCACATAATCTCAAGTGCTCCTACANCCGTTAAGTTAGAGTAGCACAAAAACAGACTTTTAGGAGCATACCAAATTTTGCTCAGTTAAACTTTGTCCATTTAGGAATAAATGTGGGAAAAAATTTTTGTAGTTTAGCGAGCCGTTTGTTTTAAATTAATTTTTCACACAAATTAGTAATCATAAACTTGATGAAAAAGTAGCACACTTTCAAATGGCTGTAGCTCAGAAACTAATCATCGTAGATCTATCGAATTTTTTGAGATCACAAGCTATAATGTTCGCCTTTCACGCAGTGTGCGATAGTACTTTCTGTGGTCAGTGTGAGTGTAGTTATATGTGCCTAAATCCAGCAAAAATTTCAATTCCTTGAGGAAAAGCTGTAATCAATGCGCGTATCGCTTGACCCCAATTAACCTCCTGTCAGGCGGGCGAACGCGGCTCTCACAGAGTGATTAATGGGCTTCAGCGGGGGCAAACTAAAGTAGACGCTCTGAAGAAGAAATTTAACGCTGTGCATGGCGTTTGATGGTGTTGATTCCTACAGTATGGTTGACAGCACTGAAAAGTCCATCAAGACTCAGACGGCATAGCCCGATGCAGTGCTAGAACCAAACCAGTATGCTTTGGTGTCAGCTTTCTTCCATTTGACATGACATATACAATGTCTTGAGCAATGGGATAATTTTTTTTTGCTTCATTCGCTCGCTTTCTGCAGCTTCATTGACGTGGCAACTAAAGAAGTCAGAGAAAGAAGTACAGGCTATCTGGAATTTTTTTTTCCACATGTTCGGCATCTGTACCCCTCCGGGTCATCTCTCCATGTAGCCCGGCATGTCATTCAGGTCTGCCTTCAATCTCAGAGTATTATGCATGATGGAACAATTGTTCTCTGCCTGGCTGTACTTAATCTGTATAAAATTCAGCCTTCGGTTTATTAATAGATGCTGCCATGGGCCCTGAAATAAATTCACTTTTCTCACTTGGGAAAACGAGAACCGAAGCTCAAGATGGTGGGCATACAAATCTTGCTTTTGGCCCCATCATGCTCTGAATTTTGTCATAAAAGCTGGTTCCCCACTGGTCCAAGGCTTTGAAGTTTCCTAACTGCAGATTCTGCCAGGTTACAGTCGTGGCCAAAAGTTTAAGACCACCCTTTGTTTTAAGACAAATCTGAATTAAACGCACAATAAAATAAATAAAATGCGACAGTGCTTTCTTTCAAACATCTAGTGTATTTAAAACACGCTATTACATGTCAGTTTCTGAAGAAACTAATAATTTGTGTGTCCACCCCTAGCGCTTTTATGACCGTCTGGATGCGGTGAGCTATGCTGGAGATGAGACTCTCGCAATACTGCTTGGAGATGCCATTGACCCAAACATTCTTAATAACATCAACTAGAGCTTTGGCACTGGATAGTTGCTTGTCTGCAACCTTGTTCTTCATGTGCTCCCACAGGTTTTCAATAAGATTGATATCAGGGCTATTCTCGGGCCAATCTAATGTTGTGACCTTGATCTTCTTAAGGTACTCTTGCACTGTTCTTGCTCTGTGGCATGGGGCACCATCATGCAAGAATATGAATTTTTATGTGACTTTCTAGCTTATTCTTTAACAGTTCTAAGTATTTTTGTCCGTTCATAGTTGTTCCAAGATCCAGAAAATATAATCCAGCGGTTCCAGATTTTGAAATTGCACCCCAAATCATCTGGCTAGGAAGGCGTTTCATTGTTTGTATGATATACTTATCATCATACCTCTTTCCTGGGGGCCTTCTAACGTGATGCCGGCGTACTGCAAACTGCTGCAGTATGGATTCATCAGAGAACATTACTTTACCCCATTGTTCTTTAGTCCAGTGTTCATATTTTTTCGCAATGCCAAATGCTTCTTCTTCACATCCAAAGTCAGCCTAAGTTTTCGGACTGGTTTGTGAAATTTTAGTCCAAATTCACTTACTAGCCTGCGTGAAATAGTCCTACAGCTCACTTCTACACCTCTAAGAAGTAGAGCAGACCTGATTTTCTTGCATGAACTTGTTGGAGACCATGAAACAATAGATTTGATGACACGGTCATCCCTGATGGTTGTTTTTTTTGAGGGGGGGACGTCCACTTCTTTTGTGGTCAGAATAAGATCCATGAGGTTGGTTCTTGATGATTGCATTGTGGACTGCTGTCTTGCTACAGCCTACTTAGACAGAAATACCACGTTCTGAGTAGCGTTCTCTGTGTAATATTACGGTCTGGCCTCTTTGAGTGTGAGAAAGTGACGTTGTTTTTTTTGCCTATATTTGTAAGGTCTATCAGCACTAGGAAATGTCTTTCACTGTAGCCTCACAGCTTTCAAACAATCAAAACTGTATCCAATAGTGATTAAAATATTGAGGATGATGCAATAGATTGTAATACTTGCAGTTATTGTTAAGTGAACTGAGATCATAATGCAGTAGCCTGCAATAATACAGAAAAGCTTATATTTTGCCAGCTGATCTTAATCTTTTGGCCATGACTGTATACAACTGGGTGGAGCAATTTCGTGCCTGTTTTCTCCATGATAGTCCTCGCCTGGTTCACAAACCGCCTGTGGCAAATCTTCTTTTCTTGCATCTTCTTTGGACTCTGTGTCTTGGCTGTGGAATGATTCTTCATCACATTTGATCTCACGAATAAGAATGTTGTTCTCTTTCATCATCACCCTCCATTGTGTGAATCACAACTTGGAGGCGGACAACTTTGCCAGGACAGGATTGTTTAATCTTGATGTTGCAGAGTAGCACATTTATAATGCGTATTATAAGCCAAAAGAATATTAAAAGCCAATTTTTAAAAAAATGTAAGCCCTCACCTATGTCTCATAATAGCCAGAGGTTTGGAATTTTCTAGATTTGCTGTAAAATGACTGTAGCAGCAACAAGAAGAAAGTCCCAGCTACCAATGGCTCTTAAAGAGAGGTTGGGTTTTACAGGACCCGATCACAGTGGCCCTAGACATGGCACCATGCTAATGAGGCATTTTCATAAGATTTGGCATTCGTCCGATTTTGATGAGTGCACATTGCAATAAATTTCATTCTACAACCGGTTTCTTACTTTTGCTTTTAAACAGAAAGTCTCTATTTAAAAACTTCCATTTATGTTTTTGTTGAAAATATGCAGAGAAGCACATTCTATTTCAGTCAGAATCTGTCCGTTATTTACCAGAAAATCGACCATAATGATGAATCTCAAATTAGCAATGCATGTGTTCCAATTTGATCCACTTTCCTATTAGGCATTTTTCTTTAAACTATTGTTTCTCTCGTTCAGGTACTGAAAATCGTCAAAATAGACATTTTTTTATGCCCTACTGATCCTCCGCGTATCATTAGGTTTTGTCAGAGTGGTCATGCCTTGTGTGTTAGCAGCAGTGGCGGCTGGTGATCCCCAAAACTACCCCCGCAACCCNCCCGCAACCCCCCCCCCACCCAACCCCCAATCAAAAAAAATTAAAATGATAAACTGATATGACAGTAGATAGATCTATTTAGATAATCACGCTTGACAAACACAGGATGAACTCACGTGTTTCACTTGTATAGAAACTCTGCTCTTCTTTCCTTTGCCGTTGCAAAGGCATCTATGATTCTTTCCTTCCTTAGAAACATCAATGTTCTTGTGAATTGACAGCACAGCCAAGGCATTAAGCCTGTCTTGGCACATAGTGGTTCTTGTCATAGCCTTTTTTTTTCTTAAGAGTCCTGAAGCACCTTTCTGCTTCTGCTGATGTTGCTGGCGTTGTTAAGATAATGTTCAGTAATTTGGTCACTTCACTGCAGATGAATTGCAAATCACTGTCTAAGATGTCTAAGATGAAACAATATAACTTGAGGACTGTACTGCACTCTGGCGTTCTGAACGTCTCATTTGTGAACAGGATTTCTAGCTCGGACTTCAGTCTGGTCTTATTCAACATGGGATATGACTGTAAACTACAATCAAGCTGCTCTGTTGGAAATGTGTCACAATATTCGCCGAAACGCGAGGGATCCAAAATAGAATAGGAGCGAACTTGTGTTTGGGTCTGGAAGCGGTCAATTACTTGACTGATCATGATATCGCATGCTTCCCTCGCCGCTGCTCTGATATTTTCAGGACTCCCTTCCTTTTTCCTCCTTATTGTGGAATCTGGATCAGGTGAAAACACTTGTTCCTCAAGCTTTGCAGTTTCTTGAAAAGCATCAAGGGCACGTTATGCGGTGACACTGCTTGAACAATGACTTTGCCAGACATTATAAACAATGTCCATATTTGTAAAAAAGATATTAAAAAAAGTCCGAGAAAAGGTTAAATCGATCATGTTGCAAGAGCTGAAGAAGGGCATTGGCTGCTCTTGTGGTATTGTCATCCCAATTTTCACTCAGGATCTTTTCAAAACAGGTGATCAACTCAGCCTTGTAGCAGAACATGCTGTTGAGTAGGCCTACTCGCGATTGAAAGTTCCATCTTGTTTCTGCTGGACGAGGGACGCTTCGCTGGCAGACACTCCTTAGAATATCTTGGCGTTTTGCCGACTGTGAGAAAAACATTGAAAATCCTGAAAGATTGGCGTTAAATAATGCAAGTGTCATTTGAGGATCAGCATCCATCCACCTACTGTTGTTGCGAGTCATAGCACTCCCAGGCAGTGATCTGTTGCTCAACTCTGATGACATTCTCTTTCGTTTGATGACTATGAGACCTGCAGGGCTGTTGCAATACATGACGATAATCCTACGCCCTGCGCTTGATAATGTGTCATGCTAGTGTTTTTCTTTTAAACCTAAGATTTTCTGACATTGCTTTTGCATCACCGATATGCTTGTTTCATACATGTTGTAGACAAGCATTGGAGTCTGCTTATGATCAGGGAGGGGAAGGGTAATGAAACATGTTTATAATACCAAGTTTAAAATCTGTGAAGCAGTGATGATAATAGACAATACAAAACTGTTACTTAACAACAAAAAAAAAAAAGAAGAAAGCCTTTTGATCTGGGTACCCCCAAGCTATGTCATTTTCTGGGACTGTTCCACTGTTCTACATTCTCTTTTTCCATTGAAAGTGAACACAGGTACAAGCTATGTACACTTTGCTTCCAAAAGCTTTTCATAGTAATCTTCTCAAGGAGATTAAAGCACCTGGTAGCAGCTTATCTGTTGAAGCCACTCACCCTTGTAATAGAAGTTGGCTCAGGCTGTCGCAGACTGATCTGTGAGCATCTTTTTAGGAATTGTTTGTTCCATGTTTTACCTGCTGCCTTGGTTTCTTTGTTGAATAAAAAAAATGTTTTTGGTTTTTTTGCAAAATCATACACTAGTTTCCTGAGGTCTACTCAGGTGACCCCAAAAGACAGCTGTCCAAAAAGAAGTAGATGGCTTTTTAACTCCTTTTCCACATGACAAGGTAGGACTTGCTTCCCGTCAGGTTTCTTAAATTCCCCAGTAGAATAATTGTTACTCCCATCTTAGTGTCTCTTGAATGTTGCTTTAGGCACAGCATACCTGACACACTCGTTCAAACCCTTGCCTGTCCATATCAGAGGTCTTTCTCCTATTTTATTATGAAATGCCAGTAGTGTTCATCCAAAAAACAAAACAAAAAAAAAACCCCCAAAAAAACCACACCTATGACTAAGCATTCCGGGCTTACAAAATCGCCGCCCCCCCCC
>JAWQUT010000073.1:962010-981908 GCA_033807755.1 Ellobium chinense
CTTTCCTTTTCGCCTGCTTGTTGAAATAGTACTGCCAGTGGCATTGGTCTTTTTAAATAGTGGTCTCTGGTTCCACCACGGGTGGCGCTTTAATGGTGTTCTCCTGTACTGTGGTTTGTGTTGTTGCATTGCTTGCCTCCAGTATGGTAGTTTCCTCTGGTTCTGGTACTATAGTAGAACCACTGATGGGAGTATAAAGATCTGTTGTATTCTCTGGTAGCTCTATATCGTCTAGTCCAACCACTGAGGTATTGCCGTCGTAGCCGACATTTGTGTAGAGAAGCGCTGGAGATACTGTGGATGGATGGATGGATGAATGGATGGATGGATGGGCGGACGGATGGACGATCGATAGAGAATAATGGACGGATGGATGGATGGATGGACGGACAGACAGACGGATGGATGGATGTGGGTGGGTGCTGAGATTGTTTGGTCAATCGGTCAGTCAATCGTCTAAATTATGTGAATCTTATTCAGACCAGTGCCTCAGAGAGTCTCAGATCCTTGCTCTCCTTATCAAATGTTAGACATCAGCTTGTGTTCGTCATTTAGCTCGTGCCTAAATTATCTTAACGAGCAAGAAAAGTTTCTGACCAAGCTGCGCTGTGACTTTTTGATTTTAGTCGGAACACTGTCTGTAAATTACAAAAGTGTAAATAAAGTTATTAATGTTTGAAAGTGCGCTTGGATTTTTATGAAGATAAACAGAAAGACAGAGAAAACGAGAGAGAGAGAAAGAGAGAGAGAGTTGGCTGGGGGAAGAGGTAGTCTTGATACCGCATAATCTATGTCGACAATGTTGGAAATCATATCCCAGTATCTCCCGGTGACAATCAGAACATTCTTCGCCAACTGTGTAGGGTCGGACGCCATCCAAGTGTCTGAGAAGAGAAAAATAATAAAAACTGCAAAACCGCATCATCATCATCAAAAACAACAACAACATTAACAACACTCATGAACACAACAACGATAAAAGGAGCAGCAATTACATTAAATGCCACAGGAGAGTATCGAGGGACTGATGAACAGCAGCCAAGCCAATACACATGGAGGTTAGACTAGTGCTTATTTATTAGTACCATGCTGATAGCCAGTGTTTTCTCCAGACCCCGTGATGGCGAGATTCGGCCCTTACAATTCAAAATCCCCTCTGTCCCTAAAAATACCTTGAACGCACGCCGATCTCCCCTTCTTTGCTGCGCGCCAAAGTTTGCTTTATTGGGAAAAAACCTAAAATCCCTCTAAAAATGTACAAATCTTCCCCTCAAATTTATGACAAAGAAGAGAATATGTCCCCAAATTCACATAACCTGGAGGAAATACCGGATACCTATATAGTTCAAAATTGGGTGGAGTTTTATTAAGTAGGTATCATGTTATGATTTAGGCATCATGAAGATACTGAAACCTTAATAATTCACAAAGAGGGGGGCTGTTTTGTTATTGAGTATGTGGTATGATACATCTATTGAAAAGAAGATTGCAACAATACAATGTATTATATGTGCAATCTCGTTGTGCCACTCAAGCCGTAACGTTCTAAAGGCACCACCTCGTTGTTGTTTTTTCTCACTTCACAATAATAAAATTACAGAAATAAACTGGACAAATTATGTATACGTCTCTAAAAGAATGATGAATCAATGATTTTTCTATCATACTTAGAACTCTCAAACCTTAAAAGGATCCTTTCTAATGCGATAATTAATAGAGAGCCTACAAAGGGCAGAGGCCCCACACAGCATGTACATGTATATATAATTATGCAATGCGACAGGCTGCACGGAGACAGGCTTGTCTTGCCTCCTTATTCGATAATCTGCTTTGGAGAGACCGATTGATCTTGCGTGTATTTTTAAAGTTGTTAACAAACAACGCAATTTTGTGGCCTATAAACGATATAAGCTATAAACCGGTGATTATTGTACTGTAGGAATTACTGATGGTTAAGTCACACACGAATTACAAGTCTACAGTAATTTTGACCGATGGAGGGCTTGACGGTCCTGTAACCTTTATTGACAGTGATTACAATGATGGTGGTGATAGTGGTGGTGGTGGTGGTAATGTGTCGATGGTGGTGGTTGCGGGGAGGATGGGGGGAGGGGGATGAGACTAAAACAACTTACTCTCCATCATAACTGCAGGCCACGTAGATGGCAGGTGTAGGGTATATGCTCACGCTGAAGTGATCACATGTATACAGGGCGCATCCGATTCTAGATGATTGTGCTAAGATCATCTGAAAGACACGAACTAATCTGCCAGTCTATCGTTAAATACACAAGAAGGCTCGTTCATAATACTGATACTAGTAATAATAATAATTATGATAAAGCGGTTTATAAGTCTCGTATCCAGGCCAGTGCCCGCTCACATGACTTCACGCTATTATTACCCCAGCAGGTCCAATTACTGTAGGGCTTCCTCAACTCCCTGGGGAGCATACTGTGCCGCTGCCATTTACAGGCGCTAATCGCTAGCATTCTGACTATATTTACGCATGTTTTCTCTTTAGACTGACTTAACAGAGTAAAGTACAGTTATTACTTTACAGACCGTGGAATATCGGAAAAGAGAAAAATGAATGAAGACAAAAATTCTCGTTTTAATTTCAGCCAAAATTTCCCCCAAGATGGCTCTTTTTGCTTAGTGTATTAAAAATTTCTCGGCGGAGCATGTCCCGAATTCTCTAGATTAATTTGAAAGTCCGTGGAATGGTTTTATTATGTTTGTTTTATTTATTCTCCTAACAACCCCTTTAAAAATATATACGTTATGATAAAAATATCTACCGAGTTTTAGCTAGAAATGGCCCGCACATGTTCCTTTAATGCTTTCTGTATTTATGAAAAAGGCCGTCGCGCGTGGCCATCTTTTTCCGAAAACACTGGCGGATCCGCTCCCGAATATAATTCAAATGCGTGTTGTTGAAACAATAAGCAAATACAAAGCCACGACCTCTGTTGCCTCTTGAAGAGTCGATGCATGTAGGTGGAGGAGGAGAAAAGAGGGCCGCAGGGGCCCCTAAAGCGATGGTTTTGCCGGGTGGGGGGGGGNGGGGGGGGGGGGGGGGGGGGTGGGGTCCCGTACAAGCTTGTTACGGCCCTGCTACATACTCAATGATTCCACATAAAAAGCACTTTAAAAAATGTGGCGCTGGGGACATATTCTGATGTAGACGCTTTTATCAATATCCACTGCTGGCAAGGGCGTTGGTCTATCTCATCACGCCTTGCCTAATTGAGATCTGCGAGCGCAGGAATAAACCACCTGTTTTCAGTACCGGCAGTTTCCGAACTACATAAACTAAGAAGACCATGCTCTCTGACGCCGATGGGGGCGCAATTTTATGAGAGTTAATTAAGTCATATATTAATAATGACGTGAGCCATTATATATGTTTACGAATATCTTTTATTACAGTATCACGTAGTAAAGGAACCTCGTGCATGTTGATAACCCGTATAGAATCCATTAATTTGTTCTCGCACCGCTCTGATCCTCCGCTGTTATTTTAGACTGGTGCCATAATGGCAGAAGTAAACTTTGCTCGACATTTTTGGGTAGGAATTGGTATACAGTGGTTTTACTTTAATTAAAGCATGCTGAATCCGAATTTGCTGTATATGAAGCTCAAATCTGCGTATTAAGCGAGAAAAATTCCGCTAAAAAACCCAAATTTTTACTGTCCATCTAAGACCCAAACGAAGCACCGTACATACCGATTTCTCGTGAAGAGAGCGAATCAGCGGCGAACCAGCAGCAGTTTTTTTGTTGCTTTGTTGTTCCTCTCATGAAGAATAAGTAAGGAGCACTCAGAAATGTGTAGATATTTTATGAACGATTGTTCATGTGGACTAATATTGGTTTGTTTTGAAGCATAATGCACGAGCCTTGACAATCCAGAAACATTCCTAGGTATAAGTCCAGACTAGTCGGGATCGGACTGTTGTGTCACTTAATAAAGCAGCGCAAATTTTTATAAACTCTATTGAGCCAGTTTAAGTTAGAGAATAATATTCTGATGTTAGAAATGCATAACTGTGGATAGGCCCTGCTGCATAGATAGATTTCTTGTCAATGGCATAATCGAACCGAATAGGTCTCTAGCATGAGTGAAAATAACTTCGTATCAAAATAACGAACGCCGTTGCGCCAGTTGTCTAGTAACGGGCTAGTTACTAGACTTATTTCAGTTATTTGAAAGCGTGTAAGCTTTATTTTACTAACAGTAGCGCCACATTCATTACCTTTCATGGTAAATCCAGGCTCTCAGCTATTTTATTTGGCATGTATTACTAGCTACACATTATTCTACCCTCCTTTGCACACACCTCTTTATTGTCTTATCCTTTTGTGAGACTGAAAAGTATGCAACACAGGTTGGGTCACTGGATAAAAATTTAAATACATTCAGTGACTAACTCATGTTTTGAAATATCGCTCAGTCCTCTAATAATCCATTTTTATGATATTGTGAAATGTTTGCTACATTCTTGAGGTATGAAATGTATGCTACGTTCGTGAAAGTTTACAAAAAAAAAAAAAACACCACTGTGTCTTTTTGCTCTGACATTCTTGCATGGGTGCGAACGTGCGAACTTTACAGATTGCTTGTAACCTAGCTGGGACAGCTGCGATGCAAAGAATTTCTTTAGGGAAAGTGGTATTGTATGTATTTGATAAAGTTTTGGGAAGAGGGTTGTAAAATAAAAATAAAAAACACCAAAAAATAAGAAAAAGTGACCACATGTCTCCTGTCAATCGTTCGGGAGAACTTATTGTAATCTCTCTCCTTGTTCACCTCATTTAGATCAATCTAACAAGCGTAGCAGACAGAGAGGAAATTAAAACGATAAAATGATAAATAGAAGTAAAATGCTCAAATGTGTTTTATGCCATACCAACAAAGCAATTCTACTAATCGTGGGTGGTCGATTCGGAGTAAGTCGGAGTTACAAATCTTCATGACTAAGTTGAGGATATAAATCACTTTGGAAATCTCAGTAGCAAAGAGTTGACAGAATTCTGATGATGATGATGATCATGGTGATTGATGATGATGGTGATTGATGATGATGATGATGATGATGATGATGATGATGATGATGATGATGATGACAGTTTTGTGTAGCACAAAGCTTGGAATTCAGCTTTCACAAACAAAGGAAAAATTCCTTGTGTCCACAGCAACCCGTGGAATGTCAGAGCAAAATGGCACAGTGTTTTTCTTTGTAAACGTTCACGAATGTAGCATACATTTCATACCTCAAAAATGTAGCAAAAAGTTCACACTATAATAGTTAACTGTCAAAGATTGAACCATAAAAAATTAATGAATACAGGATTGAGCGATATTTCAAAAAATGAGTGTGTCACTGAATGTATCAAATTTTTTATCCAGTGTCCTAACCTGCGTTGCATACTTTTCAGTCTAACAGAAGGGTGGAGACAATAAAGGAGGGCAGAATAATGTGTAGCAAGTAATACATGCCATATAAAATAGTTGAGAGCCTGGATTTACCATGAAAGTTAATGAACGTGGCGTTACTTTCAGTCAAAAAAAGCTGGCACACTTTCAAATAACCGATATAAGTCTAGTAACTAGCCCGTTTTTAGACAACTGCGTTCGTTATTTTGATTCGACGTTATTTTCAGTCATGCTAGAGACCTATTCGGTTTGATTATGTCATTGACAAGAAATCTGTCTATACAGCAGGGCCCATCCACAGTAATGCATTTCTAACATCAGAATATTATTCTAATCTATTTAGATCTAACTTATCTGGCAAAACAGAGTTCATAAAAATTTGGGTTGCTTTATTGAGTGACACAACATCTGGGAATGTTTCCGGATGGTCTAAGCTCATGCATTATGCTTCAAAACAGATCAGTATTAGTCCACATGAACAATCGTTCATAAAATATCTACACATTTCTGAGTGTTCCTTACTTATTCTTCATGAGAGGAACAACAAAACAACAAAAAAAACTGCTGCTGGTTCGCCGCTGACTCGCTCTCTTCGCGAGAAATCGGTATATATGGTGCTCCGTTTGGGTCTAAGATGGACAGTATAAATTTGATATTTTTAACGGAATTTTTCTCGCTTAATGCGCAGATTTGAGCTTGGTATAGAGCATATTCGGATTTAGCATGTTTTAATTAGAGCAAAACCGCTGTATACCACTTCCTACCCAAAAATGCCGAGCACACTTTTTCTAAGCGTCAAATCAGAATTTGGCTCCCTTCTATTTGAAGAGCGTTCATGGATGATACAACTATCCTGACTTCAAAAGAGAGTGAAGCATGGAAAATGTTGAGACGTCTAGACGAACTGATCACGTGGTGCCGCATGAAATTCAAGCCTAAGAACTCTAGGAGCTTGACTCGGAGAAAATGGAAGCCAGCTGATGTCACATTCATTGTGGCCGACCAACAAATACCACCAGTCGGCGAAAAACCAATGAAAAGCCTTGGCAGGCTGTACGATGCCACCCTTCGGGATACCAGTGCTTTCCAGCAAACCAAGAACAAGGCAGAAGATGGACTGCTGCGTATTGACCGGTGAGGGCTCATCGGCAAGTTCAAGATTTGGTGCCTCCAGTTCATGCTGGTCCCAAAGCTGCTATGGCCCCAGCTTATCTACGAAATAAGCTCAAGTACTGTAGAGGCAATCAAGAGGAAGATTAATAAGTTCACAAGGAAGTGGTTTGGAGTGCCACCATGTCTGACAGACACTGCCCTGTACTGCAAAAATGCCAAACTAGCACTTCTATTCAAGTCGGTAGTGAAAGAATATAAAGCTGGGAAATCCAGACTTGCACTGATGCTTCAGAAATCCTCAGACGCATCGGTTCGGTCTGTCCAACCTACGCTGAAGACTGGAAGAAGTGGAAAGTCGGTGCAGCAATCGACACGGTGAAGGAGGCACTACAACTGAAAAAGGTCATCGGCTATACACAAACCAGCAGAAGAGGATTTGCCATGGTGACATCAAAAGGTGGACCAGCGCAAATCAGAAGGAGCTCAGAGACATGGTCATCCGAGAAATTAGAGATTCAGAGGATGAGACACGAGTCCAGAAAGCAGTGCAACAGGTCCAACAAGGACAATGGACGGACATGGAGGAATGCGCTGCAAAGATCTCTGACTTGGAACGACATAAGGGCTCCATTGCGATTAAGCTTCATCATCAGGTCAGTGTACGACCTCTTACCCACTGGCGCAAACCTCAAGAAATGGAGAAAGACCACAGATGCCAAATGCCCACTTTGCAATGGAGATCAAACCTTGATACATGTGGTATCAGCTTGCAAAGTGGCACTGGCACAAGGGTGGTACACATGGCGGCACAATAGAGTCCTGCGGGTATTAGATGAACCCGTCGACAAAGCCAGACAAGAGGCAAATAAGAAACAAATGGCCAATTTTGTTTCATGGTACTTCCTCCGTGCACTGCAGGTAACCAGCAGCAAGTCCGCCACCAAATCTGCCAGCCCTCCGGTGGCAACAGTGTTGGACAGTAGGGACGACTTGGAAATAGCAGTAGATTTGCCGGGCTGTCAGACGTACCCTGAGACAAACAATCCGAACAACCAGTTTGAGACCAGACATCGTCGTGCATTCTGCAAGCTCAAAGCAGATGCTGCTGATTGAACTGACAGTGCCGTTTGAGTCCAGGATGGACGAACAACATGCGTACAAAACTGCCAAGTACAGTGACCTTGTTCTCGAACTAAGAAGATCAGAAATAATGGCTAGGGTAATGGCTGTGGAAGTAGGGGGAAAGGGCTATGGTGAGCACCTAGGTCTATGACCTAGTTGCTTGGAATACGAGGACGGGGCACGATCACGTACTCTGAAGGATCTGGCAGAGACTGTGGAAAAGAGCTCAACATGGATATGGACCAAGCGTAGTGAACAGTGGAATGTTGCACAGTAAGTTTAAATATACCTAAAATGCAACTTCCACTATGGCTTTAAGGTGGCAGAGATGATATGAAGCAAGGAATTAAGAAACTGGAGGATGCGGGTTCAGATCTCTTCGAGGCGAAAAAAAAAATCAAAAGAAGGAGACTTGGGAGTCGTGACCCAAGCACGGCCCATTCCCTTTAGAGTGTCAGGAAGTCAAAGGGTCCAAACACATGTTAGACGGGGGTATCTTTCTCTGAAGATCTTCTGTTGCCTCGCTCTCCGAGTAAAAGAGTTTCTCTTTTATTTTTACCTGTATCAGATTTTACCCATGAAATCGGGCTTTTCACAATTACTCAAAGATAGGAGCGTAGCGTCCATGTATAATCTATGAATCTGAGATTACCAACATGTTATCTATTTGTCTAATACAATTTAAATAGTCCTCAATGTTTTCTAAACTAGTGAAACATCTCCTCCGTCCTATTTCATCTATTAGCCATTTACAAGCGCTAGCAATACGATTTTGTCAGTGGTTGCTAGTTTTCTTCGCCGATAATCTGAGAACCTATACGCTGTCTCACAAATCTAACGCTCCCATATCCAGGGTTGTCGAGTAAAAAGTAACGCCGCTACGAGTATTCGTTACAGTTTTCGAGTAACAACTACCCGTTACAAGCTTCATCTAGAGTAACGAAAAAAGTACTCGTTACCGAATTTTTGTGTAACAATTACAAAATTACTCGTAACTTTTGTGTGCGCGTATGGGGCAGGACTGAGTAGGATGGCTGTGGAATTTGAACACAGACACCAGACCGCAAAATGTTTTAAATATTTAATCAATCATAATTATGTGAGGATTGAAGAACGTTAATGTAACCGTCACGTGCAAGCCAGAATACACTCATGGTGTCAGGCTTTATCTCTTCGTTTTACAAATACAACTTAGTTATTAAGAGGATACGATCGGCCTGTTGCAAACGCACCTAGCCTGCACTCATTACAGAGATGTCATCACCTCCAAGCGTCACGAGTCATAAGCGAATCCGCCGTCCACTGTCGTGGTTCTCTCTACCAATCCCTTCAAATTCAGTGCGATATTGGCCTGATCGGCACATGCGAGTGGAGCCGAGCTGCATGTTTTATGATCACGTGCTATCTCCAGTCTATTGTGACAGGGTCGATTTCTTGAGGAAAATGCTTTATGCTTAGTGGGACTATCCAAGTTTATAGTTCTTAGTGAGGTTATACTTTAAGTATACTTTGTAACTTGGGATCAAGGTTTATTTTAAAAGGTAAAGACGGGAAAATCTGATGCATTAGGAGTGGAGGAACGTGTAGCATACCAGTAGTTGATATCGAGGTCTTACTGTTTGGGCAAAACCTTTCCTGGAAGCTGTAGTTTATCTAGTTAAAGATGAATGAATGACTGAACAAAGCAAGGAGAGAAGATGAAAGGCAGGGGAAGAAGGTAGGCAGGCATATATGAGACAATATGACATTGAACTAAAAGAGAAAGAGGGAACGGACAATTAAATCTATTATTTCAAGCCACGAAAGATCAAAGTTACAAAACGACCAGTTGATAACCCTTTGTGATTCTCTAATCCCAGCCTAAAATCTCGTAGCTTTTTAGTTTCAGTGAAAAAAAAAACAACTCTAAATATATACAGGGGAAAAAGCTTTCAACACAATACGTTTGGTAAAGCGAGATTTACGGTTCCTGGGGTCGAATGACACACACGACTGAAGGATCATAAAGATGATACTGGAATAATAATAAAATATAAACTGTGTGACTGAAAGTCACAGTACTAACACACACAGGATTGTATTTTGAAGATTTCTCTCTAAAACAAGCTGTGCACTTTGTAAAATTGGTAAGTTCCTTGTAGAGAAGCACATTTTAACAAGAAAACAAAAAAAAATTAGTGGCCATTGATACCAAAACGAACAAAGGCTGCTGTTTTGAGACTTCAACACAAACAAAGTAGATATTAATTAATGTCTTCATGGATTTCTCTCAAAAGACAACCGTGATAATTTGTGTGGAAAGTGCCAGTTGACTTTTTACATGCTTGTTTCGTTTCTTGGATAACCAAGATACTGAGACCTGAAAGTAACTGGAAAGAAACTAGTTTTAAAGTAAAGTAATTGTAACAGTTACTTTGCTTTCAAAAAAGTGAAGTAATTGAAACAATTACTTATTTTTCAAAAAAGTAAAATAACTGTAACAGTTACTTTTAAAAGTAACTTTTAACAACCCTGCCCATATATCCTTAGTGCAAAGTACCCAAAGACAATGTACAGACAGAAACTTTAGGAAAAAGTGGTCAATAATATCAGAGAAAAATGTTACTTATCTGCTGTTCTAACGGTGTTTTGTTGTTTCCTTTCACGCAAGATCCTTTTCGTACTCAACTTCTAGAGCTGTTTTTTTTTCTTCTGGTGACTAGAGTTTGATGGTCTAGACCGTATTAGGTTTGCCAGATTAGGCTTTTATGGAGCCAAATACCATTTTTTTTTTACTTTTTGAAAGCTTCCCCCCCCCCCNAAATACTAGATTATCAACAAAAAAAAATCATTCTCACTACGCCCCTGCTCGAAACTATGATCTGGTCCCCTTTAGTTCGAGTTAGAGTAGCCCTAACGTATTTTCCTTGCAAAATGCATTTATAGTATACAAACATAAGGAGGAAGCCTTACCGCTTGATAGTGTCCACAAGTCTGTGGATGCGTACAGTTGTCGGTGATGATGTCATAATCCTTCCCCTCCGCCCAAAACATATAGAGCGCTTGTCGTAGACTGTACTTGGGAGCTGGGAAGAACAACAGCAACAACAAAAAAAGACATGCCAGTAGTGGCGATTTAAATCCACATACACAGCCTGCTGTCTACTGGAACCGAGAACAAAATAATGTTACAGTATTATCATCGTCATTATCGTTGTCGTTGTTGTTATTATTGTACAGACCAAGTAACAAGTTCCTCAGCTGCTCTTTGAGACGTGAGGAGCCAGCCTTTTGAGGAAAGGGGTTGGGATGGAGATGATGGAAATTTTGTAAATCGGTAATCATATGAGAATAATAATATTCAGAACATGGGCTAGTCTAATGTTTCATCATCATTCACGATGTCACTTTGTTAGGCACTACAATAGTAACCTCACAGGCCATGAAAACATGTCTACTGGAACCTGGAACAAACTAAAGTTACAATATTAGCATCATCATCATCACAGTCATCATCATCGTAATTGTTATTATTTTTTTTTTGGACAAGATATGTTGCTTGTCGTAGACTGTACTTGGGAGCTGAGAGAAAAAAAAGACATGCCAGCTGAGGAGATTTAAATCGCCCATGATGTACCAAACTATTTAGTCAGCGGGCTAACGGTCAGGCACTGGGACCCAAGATCTTCCCTGTTTGCTTTTAGTAACTTCGTCTAGTCAGTAAATAACATAAGCAGAAAGCCGTCACGCCTGCGATGTGTCTTACCATAACTGTAATAGAGGTTTTCTGCCATGTATTTCCATGTCACCCATGTTGTTGGGTCCTTTGGCTTGAATTTCTTGACCATGGTCCGATTACTGTGAGCACCAGTGCAGGCTTGGGTGTGGTTGTAGGCATACTCTTCCAGATCGTCATCCCAGATCCACAAGGAGTAACAAAATGGGCGATGAGTAAAATGACTACTAAAGCTGAACTTCAAAATGAATGTGACTCATGATGCAGTTTACAAACGGAATTATCATGGCTTTACTGTGGATTTATATATTATTATATCGGAATACACTGACGCTACTGTTGACAACTTTGTAGCTACAGAGCTATATTTAGAACCATTAGGAAATGTGTTAGACGCTAGCATACAAATGAATTCATTGCAAATAAATAAAATACTGAAAAAAATGGTTCCTATAGTGAACCAAAATATCTAAAGTTAACAAATAAAATAAAGAGGAGCTTTGTTAACAAAAGAATTGTTTAATACATTTATCTGTTTAGCACACTCCCGTTTGAACGTTCCAACGTTATATAAGATAAAACTCCGGGCAATACAGTGTACAAAATTTCTGATGACATATTCCCAAAAGCTTGGTCTAGAGAACAGACATGTTTTCTGATTTCTGCTTTAAAGTCAATCATATAAAATGCATAGTTTTGGCCCATTTAAACAAACTAAAAGCTCAAACAGAAATGGGCATGATTCTTTTATCATTTATAACAATGGAGAGGTTAAGAAATGGAATCGCAAGTTCACTCCTATCTACGAATTTATTATCAAATTGTGATTGTTGTTATTTTTGTTGTTGCCGTCAATGTTTTCCTCCCGTGTACAAAATGATGATAATGATGATGGAGGTGGTGAAAGTGGCTGTGATGGTGGTGGTGATGATGATTGTTATTCTGATAATGGTGATGGTGGTTGTAATGATGGCGATGATGATAATGTTCCAAAGTTCAAGGCCCCACTGTTAGAACCTTCTGCTAGCTTGACAATATCTTAAAACCCGTGGTGCCTGACTACTGTGTTATCAAAATAAATCACCTTCAAAGAAATCCCCTACATCTCTTCTGCCACCAAATTAGTGAGTATTGATGCCATAGATATGTATCATAGTGTCCCGTTTTTTAATTCTGGATGTGTTTCGCTCCATATATTTAGTGTAATTTCCAGCCTCTCTTGCTGGCTCTTCGGTTGTCATAGCCTCAAAGTATGTAATAAATATTATTGAAGTGATTCATTTCAGCCTTTCATTAATCTTTAGCATGGGTGTTGATTGATTCATCTATTTTTTTGTTTTTAATTCATGCCGAAATTCCGCAATTTAAATTGTTGTGTTATTTTTTTTTCTGTGCGCAATTTTTGACATTTTTGGTGCAATTTTTGCTGGGGACAGAAGTACGGCATAGACTATTTATATTAAGTTCATTGATATAATTATTTCACCAACCTTGTTTCCTATTTTTATTAAATGATGATGGATATTGTTGACAGTGATGATTATGATGATGGTGGTGGTGGTGGATGATGATTATGAATAATATATTAAAAATATATTGATGAACTGTATACCTACCAGTCGATATAAAACAGAATTTAATAGTTACAACACAATATGGGACGAATGATGATGATGATGAATAGATGATAGAATAATTTTATACCTGAAGAAGATCCTCTTAGATCGAAACTTTGCACTAATATATTTACTTTATCTATCAGTGAAATCCCACCAATTTTACGTCTGTTTTGATTTTTTTTTATAATTTTTGAATGATGATGATGATGGTGGCAACAATGTTGATGATGATCTCACCAATTCTTTCATATCAGTTGCAGACGGATACACAAGGCTCCTGTACGCATTATGTATCTGCATTATCAATTCCTTCTCGTCATCTGTAAAGCTTGTCTTGTTAATGTCAACAGTTTCATATACAAAAGGTCCAGGATTTACAAACAAGTCATCCCTGGAAAAAGACTGGCTTTGCGGCATCCCTGATAGGATGTAGACAATGATGAGAAGGAATGCTAAAAATCTCACGACGGTATTGAAGAAATGCATTATAATTTATGTCTCCGTAAGCGAATTCTCTGTCGGGTGATCTGATCTCACGTAGATGTTGCCTGGTTTAGAGAGCGGAAGATATTGGGAGCTGGACTATCCCTTCTGGAATGTTAGTATGGAAGACAGTACGACAAGGAATATGCATGGACGTGTTTGTCCGGCCTAATGGGTGACACTTCTGAAATCTGTTAGCTGAAGGTTGACCACCGCCTAATGGATCTGTCGTAACAGTTGAAGATAGGCTGGCAGTAGGCTGATGGCAGGAGTCACTCAGTTCCAACCACAGAAGTCACGAAAATCAAATTGCCTTGCCTAGATCCCGTATTAGTTATAATAAGCAGACAAACCTATGCCTTGAGCCCATCAAAAAAGTTAAATTGTATTAAATATAATCACTTAATTGGATGAACTGTCTTCCCATAAGATTTAGGCCTATTTTTCGTACGCAGAAAGATGAAAGTCTGTCTGTAAGCTGCTTCTCAAGAATGCAGTCTCTGCATGACCTGGAAAGACAATTTATTCAGTAGCTTTGTCACATCTCTTGTTGCCTTTCTTGTTATTGATTTCCCTTCGGCGCCGCACAGGATGTCGCTGATAGCAAGAGACCAGCAGATCCACTGCTGCTATTTTTATGGAATAGACGTAGACTAATAACTTATCTTTGACAACAAAATGATCTCACCTACAATTCCTAAAATTTCACTTGACCTAATCTATAGAGATTCAGTTTTACTCAAAAGCTGCAGGTCTTTATGAGAACACAAACTGCCAAGCACCAAGGTCAGCAGTTTTCCTGGTCAAAATGACAAGTAGCACTTGGGGTGCATATACATGTACGTTTTATATAAAAGTTCGGAGTGGGAAAACATAAATTGGCCGCCAGTTCTTAAAATTGCACTGGGTCTACATGTAGTTTTCAGATTCAGTTTAAAAGGCTGCATGTTTCAAAAGAACACAAATTACTATGCACCGAGCAGAGTGTTTGTAGCAACTGGAGTGCGTTCACATGTACAAGTACGTAATGTTAAAAGCTTCGGTGTCAGAGTAGAGTAACTGGCGTCAACGTTCGTTATGTTTTGCGCGTGTCACAGCCTATGGACTTAGCGTACTCTTCGACCGGTAACGTTCGTATCAGCACTACAGGCCTACGAAATGGAGAGGGTGCCCTTTGTATCGGTTCTCTGAGTTAGAAGCAGGCCGAGTCACATAATATGCGAAGTTCCCTTTTGTTTTCCTGGTCAAAAGTCATGCTGCTCGTTTCACATGAGAATTTTATAGCCATTGACCTACCTAAGGTAGGGATTAAAAAGAAATAGAAAAAAAAATGTAATAAAGTAGGCTACCAAAAGCAAGTTCTCCGATTGACATTTCTACCAGTCTGCCATCGGACGATTCTGTGAGGTATTTTCAGACGGGTCTGTTACACCACGTGATCTAAGGATTGCTAGGATATTTTGATAAATGACGAGTAATCATACATGAGCAGAGCATGTAAACAAACCACCGTGTAAAGCAAGATTTCCTAGGTCTCGTGATGGAGCTGAAATTACCTAATTAAGTTCATGCCAAATATAAAAGGTGGGGGGTGGGGTGAAGTTGAGCTTGGATGGATGGTTGATTGGTGGTAAAGGTGCCCGTGATAAAAAAAAAATATCCTTCGATGTTAACCTGCGAAAATTATAATCATAACTATGATAGTCGTACTCTTAAAAATAATGATAGAGATATCCGGTCACTTCCCTTTAAAAAAAAAATCAGTTTACTCTCACCGCTTGCATAATTAAAAAAAAGTTTCAATAAAACGAATGTGCAAGTCAAAGAATGCCTCTGCTTAACAGCGATTTCCTCTTAATCAACGTATTTCCATGCTCCCACTGGGTCGGGATTTAAGGGAGTCAATTAAGGTGACGGCATCAAGAAACCAGTGTTTGTGAATTACACCGAAATTGTGGGAAGAAGTGCATGTACCTAATGTATAAAGAGATGTAAGGAGTGACAATACAGTTGAATGCGCCTACAAACAGTTGACATTTTTTAAATAACAAAATTCTAGACATTTCATTGCAACAGCCAGAAATCTAAAGCTGTTTGCAGCATACCCTATTGTTCTAATGTGACCATACATTATGCAGAATTTCAAAAATACTATACAGCACAGACCTCTCAATAATGAGAAGCAAAGAGGTCTGCTTTTTTCAAACACCAGAAAAGTTCTGTTGACCACAGAACTGAAACATTAGATCTTTAAACTTATTAATTCGATGCATTGAACGTGGTCATTAATTCTGTTATCAATATAAGCAAGCAAATATACATATATATGTGATATAAGTAATTGGGAATTTTAATTATAACAAGAAAACAAACAAACAAACAAACAAACAAACGACAAGGACCATAATGCCGTGTTTTAACATAAAGAGTACAGTACTCTAATTAGAAACAATTTCACATTACAATATCAACAACTGGACAAAAAATGCAGTTCACTAGGGCGTAGCGTAATAACATTCAAGACATTCCCTGTAGGCCCCAAAATTTACACAAGGGATTAACTGATCAAATGAAAATGTGTTCATTTCCCGTGTACTTCTCCCTCTACATCATTATGAATGTATCTAACGATCGTGAACCATTCTGAGAACAGATTGCCGGGAGATAATAATGTATAATAAAAGTAGGCTAACTTTAATTTTCTGGCGCAGAAGAGTTTAAGACCGTACCAAATAATCGGCATGGGTATTGAAGTTTACCACTGCCACCTTTACAAAAACAATGCTCAGTTAAATCTAGTCTACTCTTAAATTCAATATCTGAACTTTACATGATAACTCTAATTGCAAACTATTCCTTTCTCGTTTATGCGCTCTTTTCCCCCAAGTTTATAAAAGTGACAGTGCTCACACTCACAGACTGACACCCCTTCATAACAGTCCAGGCTTGCAAACTGCCACCAGGTCGGTGATTTCTAGTACAAAAGTTCAGTCAGCCATTATTTACAGAGGCTCGGTGGCCGAATAACCAAACGTGTTGGGTGATTCTCGCAAGTTCGCGCAGGTTTGAGTCCGTTCGGAATAGCATTTTCCACCTCTTTACTTTGCCAGCATTTACTATCTTTATTACTCTTTATAGATATAGCTAAATTTAATCATATACTGTATAAAATTCTTTCTTAAATGTGGCGTAATTACATTGCAAAAATGTTACACAGGAGTTCTGTTAATCCTGAATGTCTTGATACATTACCCACGCTACGCCTTTCAGTACACTCTAGACTAAACAATAAAATTAACCAAAAAATTATATTATCTTGTTGAAAATTGGTTATCCCTAGGGCTCAAAACTTTAAATCAAACTGGCTCAGTCTACGCATGTTTTCCGCATGTCCCGTTAAGCAGCAAACAAACTCGTTTAAGAGCCCTAATCCACTGAGGTGCAATGCCGTAATCCAGAATAATAGTTCCTGATGCTGTCAATGTATCGCTGTCAAGTGAAAGAGCTGAAATGATGGTTGTTAAAGAAACTCTTTTCCTAGACCTGGCCACATTTTTCCATTTCGATAAAATAAATTTGCATTCCTTAAATACTGAACGATGGAATCAGTAAGGTACTTTATCCTCTGCTTCCAGCTGTGAAATCCATAGTGAAATGATAATGTAACCGTTTCGGCCGTAGCAAATAACTAAGTGACAGATCCACCTGGGGCTATTAGGCACATCAACCCCTATACACATTTAATTAATTCTCAAATTTTTAGGAGAGAAATTTATTATGCAGGCACATTGTATGATTGGGGAAATAGGCACTCCGTTATTTGTAATTTTGTAACTGGGGGTGAGGTGGGCAAATAGGGATGATGGGAAGGAACTGCAAGAACACATTTGGCAAGACCTGATACTCGGAACATCTGAATGCACAACACACTGATCTTTTATCATTTTCGTTGGCAGCCCTCCATCCCGCAAGATAATGCTGATGTGTTCTTGTTAGTGTTTGAGGTTACCATCTCAAGAATAGCTAAACAATCGCATTCAGGGCTGGCAATACACGCTCCAGTAAGTATAGATAAAACATGAAGACTGTAAAGAGATAGCTGCCCATTGCCTGTGATGTGCCGTTTTCTCTTCTGCCTGTCTGACTCCCTTGCGCACAGTTTGTCACCGCGAGTCTCAGTCCTCACTAACCATCTCTCAGTCAAATGAAGCTGGAGCGACCCTTTGAGGGCATAGGTCTGCGAACTGTATGGAAGTCATTGCGTGCCCAGTGGTCAGAATTCCTCTTCTGGCCTCCCCCGGGGGAATTCAAAGGAGTTCAATGCACGTGCGCACGACATCTGGGATCAGCTTGGCAGCTAAGAGTTGCGGGAGGCGTGGCAGGTAAACATTCCAAGGTGCTTCACTCTGGAATTTATCGGCTGTATTCACTAGCATTTTCTCCTCCCTAATGTAAAGAATAAAACAGTCGGATCACTTAACCAAGGCTGGGACGCTGCTGTGAATGCCTGGCACCAATACATGTTCTCATAATGTCCAGTGTCCCTGGCGCTCAGGGTCTCGGAGTCCGAGTTTTCTTTCACTTAGACTTACTGCCGTCCAATGCTAAAGAGCTCAACCTGTCCATCCACTTATTAAGTCAGATTCTTGGTCGCACCATGACATAGTAAACTCTGTACGAACAGGGGCTCTGCGTGAAGATGACATGGACATTGTAATGTAGGAAAAGTATATATGGATCTGTAATCAACCAGAGCAGTGATTATTTGCAAAATTAAATACATAAGGTGACCCTTATGGCACCCTTGCGAATCCCAACCACACTCGGCTCCGCTTAATCGCAAATCTTCGAGAGCGCGCAAAATATCGTATTTCACAAATTAGATCAAATGCAATTATTGGTATTGTCTGGTGTCAGTCAAAATCCTAGGCCGAAAACAGTGCTATGAGAAGTTAGGTCTCTCCATGCAAATTAAAAGGCTGCATACTTTCTGGTTTGCTCCGAACCTCGACCATACAACCTTATACTGAACACCAACATGGACGATTTACATAACAGAGTGCTACGTCACCTCTATAAACACAGAGCACGTTATCTTTCTCACTCACTGGCATTCACAAAAAGATCCAGATCTAGACATATTGGTCCTTGGAAACGTTTGGAACTGCAAAATCTATAGAGACTATTTCGAAATGTGGATAAATCGTGGTTTAGCAACTGAGAACAGAATATCTGCCACTTCAAAAATAAGAGATTACGAAACTATCAGTCCCACTGATATTTTTTAAAGCCCATAAGTGGTGACTGCCTGACTCAGCCCTTTCAAAACATAAAGCGAGAGGGGGAGGGGGTAAAGGTTATTCATTCCATCCTTATATCTTAGGACCACCTTTAACACATTTTTATTTTTTCTATTCTAGTGCATTGCTGGTCTGATCATTATCCAACACTTATCATTTAAAAGGCACAGCATGAATATTTCGAATGCAAAATTTAAAACTTCCGTTTTTCTCAGTTTGAAATGTTTATTAGGGATACGTGTTCTTGGTACTACAATATCTCAGTAACAATAATTAGGACTGGTTGAGACGCTGCATATCTCAGTAACAATAATTAGGAACTGGTTGAGACGCTGCATATCTCAATAACAATAATTAGGAACTGGTTGAGACGCTGCATATCTCAGTAACAATAATTAGGAACTGGTTGAGACGCTGCATGCTCGTAGACAATGTATGTACGTGTATGTACAACTTGTTAGAGGGAGAAAATCTATAACCTTTTATCTACCCTTCCAAGCACAATATTTTACTAATGTTGGCAAGTAGTTGGCGTGCCTGTATGTCGTAAGCAGTATTTCCTGGCCCGTTTAGTATTTTGGAAAAAAAAAACTGCAATAAGGTGTAGGCATTGTATGCTGTATATAACTTCTCATAATATTGGTAATCAACATATTAATATGAGATCAGTCAGTACCTGTATGCATAATCCGTACGTTAGTCAACGCATTGCGGTAACCACAGGAAACTTCCAAAACAAAAGTAGTATTCACTGTAGTTAATACAGTACGTTAATTAACATGTGGCCACATGTTGGTCCAATAAAATCTAAAGCAGGTACCATCATGATCATACTGTGTATTCAGTGTGCTAGATGCTATTTGAGGGACTCCATGCTGATTTTAGTTGCGAAAAAGTCACCTATAAAGGCTACATAATAAGTTTGGCTAAAAGTATAGCTAGCCCACCCCTTCCCTCCTGCTCTAAGCACATTAACTGCCAGCTTCAAATCGCTAATGAGCACTAAACCTCAGGACAATAGAATTTGAAGTATCAACGTTATCGAACTTAGTATAAACGTTGTTTTTTTTTAGTTGTTGTTGTTGTTGTTGTTTGGGGGGGGGGGG
>JAWQUT010000073.1:981946-993110 GCA_033807755.1 Ellobium chinense
CAGGGCTGTGTGGCGGGGCATCGATAATTATAATATGCATGTATTCTTATTCAGAAATACTTGGAAAGGAAAGAGATGGGGGGAAGGGGTGGGACAGATTGATGTTTTTGATGCATGTCGTCGTTACTTAAATGATTTGCAACCATTAATGTCAACCCGCACGATGTGTTGTTTATAAAGCATACGGTATTAATATAGACTTTGTAATAAAAAATCGTATTTACATGTAGTTTGCAAGGATAATACTCTAACACGGACGCTTGGGTTAATTGGATGGGTGGGACTGGCGGTGAATTTAAAATCAATATGAAAATACCGCCTACGTCGGCATAGATCATTATACTATAGATCAGGATTCTCAACCCGTATTCTGTCAGCATACTCCGTTACATCACCAAATAATCCGGCGAACTCTTTTTCAGAGCCATCAAAATCCACCATAAGTAAAAAGATATATCAGGAGATTGGATAATCCGTCTTTTTTTGTTGATTTATGTCTACCAGCTGGCATTAAAATCTCTTCTCTAAGTAGAATGCCTACATTAGATGAACTGATAAAGAAACAAGAACATTTAACAAACCTTCCTTTAATCATTAACAATTGTCCATTAGGATCAGATAAAATGAACATCTAATTCTGAACCTAAGGATTTGATTCCTGTTAACTACCACCATTTGTGCAAAGTTCGGTGAGAGGTGTGACCACCTCTTGCTCTTCAATACAATGGGTCAGGATAATAATGATGATAATAAGATTTTATAAGTCTTGTGTCCAGGCGGTGTCCACTAACACTCAATGAAATTCTCAGCTCCCTGAGAAGCATAAATTGCCACTGCCATTTTACAGGCACTGAGCAGGGCATTCGTCGAAAATATTTCGCAGCGTTTAAACAAGTTCTCTTTCTTTTCACAGTTGGATGAACTGGCTTTCCAAAACACTTACATCTTGACCATGGTCGGGAATTTAATCCATGACCATATAGTCGTATGTAATATCCATTCTGCCGCGCAGCTCCACAGAGCGGGCCTACGCTCTTCGTGCACTCGATGAAAATCTGCATTGCTAAACGGAGAAGGGGAGAGAGTGCTCGAAAATATGTCGACAGGGAAAACTCTAAACAAATGCCACCTTGAAAAGCTCATCAAGAGTTACATGATGATAGGAAACGATATCGTCAACAAGAGTTTCTGAGCTCTTGCACAACTGTGATGTGAGGGTCTGGCTATAAATTCATCAAGCGTGATGTGAAAACACATGAACCAGAGGCTACCTGTTCCATTTATAGTGCCTCGCCATTTGCAAGATCTGAAAACTGACTTTCATGAAACATGAGCAATATCTACACAACAGTAGTTGCCACCCTTTTTATCCCCAATTTGATTTGCACAGTAGACTTTTTCTAACCGTTAATATTTTCCTTACAAAATTTACCTCTTTTTTTAGGAAAACTTCTCAGGGGTTCTTCCATAGATGTACCGATACATCTAGACTATAACCTTTTGGCTTCACCGTACAGTTTACGTGGACTGCTCCCACTTTTAGAGCAACAGGTGGCTGAAACACTGCAGCATTAGTATTCTCGATACCAGGATTAGCGCGGAAAGCTTCTAAACAATTTTTTTTCAACCGTTATGTAAATTTTGAGCTACCTTTCACACGAGCTGTCGAATAGTTCAAGCTCCTCCCGGATGAACAGACAATTACGCCCCGCATGCACAATATTTGTTAATGCTGGGAAAAAAAAATACAGGATGGTCGGGCGAACTCAAATTTTCACAAGAAATCAGTCCGTAATTTTATTTGGTAGTTTAGAGATTTCCAAGTTTGTTAGAAAATTTGAGTTTGAAAATAAGAACCTAGGTTTAAAGCTCCTGAACAATATAAAGAGCAAAAAAAAGGATTCGAGTCTTTAGAAAGAACCATTTTAAGAAGCAAATTGCGTTATAGAGGCAGGGGAAGATGTAGGAGGCAGTCGAATACGTAGAGAGGCTCTTAGAAAAGCTATGATCTACAAAGGGCACAAACATAATAATAACAATACGTTGATTAGCTCAGTTGTAAATGAGCCAGTATAACTATTAATTATGTTTCCAACAAGTAATTAATTTGCTCACTCATCCAGGCCTCTCTTCCATCTTTCGCATATACTCTCACTCATACTTCCTCCCTCTCTCTCTCTCTCTCCTCTCTCTCTCTCTCTCTCTCTCTCTCTCTCTCTCTCTCTCTCTCTCTCTCTCTTTCTCTTTTGTCTATCTTGCTCTACAAAATATGATGTTCTAGTTAGGACAGCTTATATTATGGTCAGGTTGACATAATTAATTGCACGAGAACAAAATTACCTCCTCACGGTTGGCTAGGCTACCAAATTTGATTCTACTTTTTATGTATAACCAAGCGTACAAAAAAAAAAGTATGTGAACAAGGAAGAGAGGGGAAGAGACGGGGTGGGACAGGAATGATGAGAGAGAAGTAGAGATAGAGAGAAGACAGCGGGAAGGGAAGGAGAGAGGGAGAGAGAGAGAGAAGAAAGAGAAGGGAGAAGAGAATGGGAGAGGACATTGAAAGAAAAGGAAAGGGGAGAATAAATGAACAATTTTCGTGACGAAATCAGATTTTAATTCGACGTAACTGTAAACCGCTATCGTAGAAACTCAACATAAACCAAATGATATATCAACAATATAATAATTCAAACCACAGTGGCGGGTGCTCAACACTTTCATTCTTCTAACGTTCACAAAGTGTTCATAATAGATTGCTGCACAGAGCCTATTCTGTTTTGCGAATGTTGCAGTGGTTTGCGTGCGTATCGTTTTGCTCTATACCGCACTGAACCTCACTGGACTGCACCCTACTGCACTGTACTGCACTTGAATAGAACAGGTGACAGTATCGTATTAATCGGAGCCATCTTTGCTTGTTAAGAGACTTACACTTCCGTTGCTTCAAATTTCTCGTATCGCCCACAGCATAAAAGGACCCTCCCTCTCGCTTATTTAGCATTCCCTGCCGTTACACATGTGGGGATCAAACACGCTGAAAAATCTGTCTGATGTTTGGGTATACATGCACTGTCTATTAGTCTCTATAAAGAAGAACCAACATAGGGTACCAGTTAATTTCAATGACTGCCACTTTATGGAAGTGATCTTACATTTAAATTCAAACTTCTCTCTGTTTCCCTTCATCTGCTAGTCAAGTACAATAACGTATAATTTCAGTATGCAAATCCATCAGCATCGCACATTCTAACGAATTCGCTGAGTGGCAAAAGAAGACCGTATACATCCGAGTCAAACTCATGTTCTTCCCTCTGAAGGAGATGACCTGCCAAAATGCACCTGTTCAATTTGATTTTGTTACAAAAATTCTTTGGTAGCATAAAGTAAGTGATAATGTATAACATACATATTGCAACAACAACAACAACAACAACAATAATAAAAAAAAGCATGATCCTTTCAGAATTAATACGAACACAATGTTAATCCTTCGTAAAGAGCAAAATTATCTAAAGCTGCAATTGCAGCTACAAATAGCGTCTGGATCTAGCCATGCACAACATGTGCAAGGCAGTCTTGTTAATCCAGATTTTTTGGTCCCATTCATATGTGTCGATCATCGAATTTTCAAGACTGTTGAGTCCTTGCATGCGCATGGTTTGAAAAAGATAAATTTTATTCCCAAGATCATAAGCTCTACTCCTGATTTCAAGAGGCCATTTAACAACCTGAGACCGCTCGGCCAAATTAATTAATTCCACCCCAAAATACACCATTCTGGGGTATTTTCAAACGTTTTCCAGGAGCAGGTAATTAAAATAGAACTAAATAGTATTTTAATTCGTAACTTTGCTATCTGATAATACTTAAACAGAAGAAAACAAATCGCTAAACTTTATTTAGCAAATTAGCCGCCATTTCGTTGCTAACAGTCTTGAACAAAAAACAACCCTGACTACCACTTACCAGCTGGCGTGTGTACTGCACGGTTTCAATGTTTGTAAAAGCTGCGGAACAATTATTTCTGGCGTGGTCTCAGCAAGTGAACAGCATATTAGTACAATAAAATACATTACCGACTATGTAGTTCTTGAAAAAGATGAATAATTATATGTAACAGTTGAAAAGCAATGGATGAAAAAGAAAAGTAGAATCAGAAGAATAAAAGAGATAAAAAAAAAAGAGAAAGATATGTGTATGTTTTTTTTGGGAGGGGAGAGTATTATAATCAAGGCTCTAGCCTTATCAAAATCTGGATTAACGAGACACAGCTATATCGGCTAAATGAATAAAGAAACTTCTTGGTGAGCAGCTAAATTTTGAACGATTTTCTTTCTATATAAATCAGAATTAGTATAAGACTAAAGAGGACTTTTGGCATGACTTTGGAAACCTTATGAATAAAACTAAGTTATTTCATGAATTCCACTGTAGTTAAAATCTGTGGGAAGCATTTCCCCAAAAAATGAATTTTACAGAAAGCCAAATGAAGTACTCGGTTCATATAAGAAGGAAGCAAGAGGACGGAAGTTTGTAAGCTATGCAAAAAAGAAAAAAAAGCATATTGGCTACACACCGCACAACTCTAAAGCATAATCCAAGCGCTAATGGTTTGAATGTTACCCTCACCAAAGAAAGACTTCAATAATAATTCTCTAGTTGCATACTCATTTAGCAATAGTAAACGCAACAGAGCTTTGGCTAAGAAGATTGCATGTTATGTGTATCAACAATATGCATTTGCTAAGAAAGCTTCTCTTCTAGTTGATAAAATCACAGTAATGGTGACGTACATTTGAGTTTTCCAGGGGCACTTTCACATGATACAAAGTAAATATATCACCCACTGCCAGGATTTAGTGACAAAGTTGGTCTCGTCTGGGTGACATAAGTGGTCTCGTTGTTGGGGATAACCGTCTTATTCCCTGTGAAAGAGCTGCACCTGTCCACCAATGTGGCATTGCTCTAATTATCAGTTATTAAAGCCAACATAAGTTTACGGTAGTCACCGGAAGTGTCATGCTGCAAAGAAAAAGTTCAGAGGACACTGATTAAACACTGGAAAACAATTAGACACCATATTTTGATTCTAATAAGATGGGTCAGCTAAAATTTGTAAATATATTATTACATGAATGACACAGTATTTTCATTCAATTCGAGAACATGGTAAACTAATGGAAGATGTCGTAACTTCCACTGATAAATCACACAAAATAATTTGTAGAATCCAGGAAAGATCATTACTTTAAATTACTCTCAAATGACCCATTCGCTGTAGGAGAGAATACAGTTGTTTCCCCTACCGCCTTTTCATAACACTATCATACTGTATGCATGTTCCTTGGTACCATGATTAGGAGTGAGCAATTAAATGAATTAAAGAGGCCTATTTTAGTCAAGCTAATATTATTTTAGGCGATATTTTTGCATAATTTTGAAAAGAGATGACTGCAGTTTTCACGGTATGTTGGAATGAAGACAGTGCTGTCTGCCTTATTAGATATATGAATATATTTCCTAAACAATTTAGATCCACCCCTCGTCATTCGGATTTGATGATTCACCGTTTATTTCACCCACACGACTATCGCCAGCCTCACATATCACCTGTGCCCCTTCCCTTATATTGAGTTTTCATGAATATGGATGGCAATATTTCTTTTCTAGGTATGCCACGAGGATGAAAAGTATTAAAGACCACGTGCTTCAACATGATTTTGTTTTTGAAAAATGATGCCACAGTTGTCACTTGTCAAACATGTGAAATGGAATGGCCATACAGCAGAGAATAAATAGTACGTCCACTGACCCTGATAAAAGTCTGCAAGTCATTGTCATATCTTCTCTTAAATTCTTCTTTGATTTGCTTCATATCCACTTCACATCTGGACACAATGATTCGTATGAGGGTCCTGTCATCTGTACCAAAGCCCTGTAGAAATGCAGAGACAAAGACTATTGAATAATTAAAATATCACTTGAACACATTATGTTGGAATTCATCCTGTAATTTTGACTTCGAGGTATCTGGAGTTGGCCTTCATGCTAACCACAGCCACTGAATAAACTGATCTTAAAACATTTCTAATTCTTCTCCCAAAGATAAACATGAAAATCACTTCCTGCCAAATTCTGCCAGCACCATCAGCCGGAACAAATTTGGTGGGGGAAAGTGTACATTCCAAGTTTACTCACCAGAATTGCAAGATTCCTTTAATAACCTATATATGCATTTGTTTGCATTCATTATTTTCAAGGATGAGGTTAAAATTTAGAGCGGAGATTGTGTTGTCTTTTCAGGTAGTAGCCCATGCAGTGGACAGCCATCAAGCACATTGTTATGGTATTTCGGTCACTTAGTATTCAATTCAAAAAACATGTTCCTAGATCGGGAGTACCCAGTGGTCAAAGTATTTAAACCAGAATCTTTCCCTGCTTTTTTGTATGAAGATGAATGATGGATCTGCTCAAATTTAGCTGACTGAAATGTATTTCACCATGATTTATCAGTTCCTTTACCTGACAAGACAGAAACAAATTAATTCTAATCGCAAACTACAAAACACGAGCTTGAAAGCTTACAAGAACAAACCCAACAGATGTATAACAGCATCCATCTTACCTTCATTGATTGGTAAAGTCTGTCTGCAAAATATCCCTGCTTGTCTTTAATAATGTGTACTGTTGGAAAATCATGATCAAGAATGCAGATGAAGATTTGTACCAAAAGTGTAATTCTAGCATACCATAATGCAGAAAAACCTTATTCACACCAGCTCCAAGCAGATTTTAAGCTTACTTTCTTGACATTTTGTTACTTCATCTCTTAATTCTCAAACCTCCAGTTAGTCTCAGCTATACACTGCGTGGAAACAATTTACAAAGTGTACTTTTACTTACGAAAAACTGCACACACTCATAGAGTTCATTCCAAACATTTCATGTCTATGCGAAAAAGATTAACTGAAATCAAGAAAAATAGTAAAGGAAGAAAAAAATATTGACACTCTATCATTTCAATAAAGGTCCCTATAATGTAAACTTGTCAACAGTTCATCTAAAAAATTTCAGGTCTGCGTTACAAAAAAAAAAAAAAAAGATTAACTGAAAAGCAGACAAAGATGACACAAAAAATTACTATTGCCAGTCTATCACATTTCAATAAAGTACAATATTCCGACAATGTAAACTTGCCAAGAGTGAGCATTCCAGATTGAAGGTCTCCTGACATCGCATTCATTATGCCTTGCTCAATGTCGTGCTTACAAATCTGACTGTACTCATCAAAGACAGCCTTGCTCTGCTCATAACTGTATGAGGTCAGGATCGCGTTGAAGATGTTCTCATCAGCTCCGCACATTTTCTCACCAATTTGGTACAGTTTCTGGAACCATGAATAAAATCAGAATTGTAAAATGGTTTCTATGCTTTCTTTTTAAACCCCCTGTAGAGCTAAAGGCGACGGATTTGAACTCTCTAACCATCACTGATGGCCAAGCTGATGGCTGAATAATTTCCCCATTTCCTGGTCGATCAGGAAAACGGACGTCACACAAACTTTCCTGGATGAAAGCAGACTTGGGCAGACCTGAGGTTATATGAAAGCAGTTCACTTGAATCTGATCTGAGCTGAATAACTATTCTGAATAAACCGATCTTGATCTGATCTTTTGCTATTTTGAGTGCTTGATGTGAACTTGACCTGAATTTATGTTATAAATAAATCTCAATTCAGTGCACATGTACCTCGAAAATCAGAACCGAAAACCGACCTTTTTTTTTTTTTTTGCTAGCCACGAGCGACAAGGAAGCGTTCCTGAGGGACAGGGCCTTATTTTCCACGCATCAAAATCGTATCTTCTCCACAACCTTCTGATCGGAGGTCAGGGCCTTGATACGACTTTTACTTTCATTGGCGTAAGTTTGTTTGAGCAAGGTTTCTTGCCCCCACAGCCTGGTTTGAGTGAGATTTCTCGAACACCTCTGTCTGTCTGTCTGTCTGTCTGTCTGTCTGTCTGTCTGTCTGTCTGTCTGTCTGTCTGTCTCTCTCTCTCTCTCTCTCTCTCTCTCTCTCTCTCTCTCTCTCTCTCTCTCTCTGCGTTGGGCTGAGAAATTAAGACAAGACAAATTATCAATTATTTCTTGTCTGTGTACAACTGAATATACAGCCAAAAAACAAAAAAAAATCAGAATTTGTTAACATCGTCTTGCTGTAAGATAATTTGAACAATCTTTTGATATGACTGAGAATAAGGGATATTAGATGATTCACCTGAGCATCTTGGCTGGTTTTGTTCAGGTCAACTGGCTGATTCTCCTGTCTGCCACCCTAAAATACACAAAGCAAATTCTAGTTTCGTGGTCATGAGCTACTAGACTACCCAAAGTAACAAGTATGCTGTGATAAAACATTTTCACTTGTCATCTGCACATATGAAATGCACCAAGCATAGATCGGACAGTGATTCACATATAAGTAAAATCGATGTTTAAAAAATAAATCAAATAAAATAAATACGACTTTATTTACCCTGTAGGGAAATTGTTTTACAATGTCATACAGTGTCATACATCCCATTCATAATACAAACACACATAACAACACACAACATACATGCAAATACACAATATTACAAATGAAATACATAACAAAGTCATTGCTGGTCGCCAGCGGTGCAGCGCCCTGGTCCCCCCAGCTCTAAAGCCAGGTACTCATTTACACCTGAGTCGAGTGAGGAAATGGAAGCGAAGTGTCTTTCCCAAGGACACTACAGCGTACACCGCCCAGCTCGCGAGTCAAACACATAAACCTTAGACTTGAAAGTCTTCAGTTTCTGAGTACGACTCACAAACCACACGACCACGCTGCCTCCAATGTTGCACAATGTTGCCAACTTGCTGATCTACAAAAGTACACTAAAGCTCATCTCGGTTTCTCGAATCCAAAATCTATTGCAATAAATGGACAATAACAAGCAAACATCAAAACATCTCCCATCTTATTGTTGAAATTTTGACATTTGATAAAGACAGATATGCTTTGCACTTACCACTGACAGAGAAATCAATAACTTCCCTAACTGCTCAGATGTTTCTCTGGCAATGTCTTCCTCCAGTTTGCAGCCAAACACTGGAACAGAAAACACAATGTCACGTTACAAATGAAATTTCAAAAGAGACTAATCAAGACTAATGTTCAAAAACAGTCTGAAATGATGACTTCAAATCTTATTGCTTGGGAAATCTACATCCTAGTCAATATTTAGTCTTTTATCAAAATTTACTGAGAAACCCAAACACCTCAGAAACTTTAAATTATGATCTGGTACCCCAGATTTTGATTTTTAAGGTTGTACTGTAATGCATAAAATAACCTCTTTTGATTTGTAACCAAGAGACATGCAAGATGTTATCAAGCTGCCAGTATCGTGTCACTTATATTCTCAATCTCTAATATTTTTCATTCAGGAAAATTATTTTTTTGGTTGGTGGGAAGTTTCCTCGAAAAGAGCAACCGTCCTGGGGGAACTATAAGTAAACTGTATCACCATAAGAATAAATCCACCAAGATATGCACACCAGTCTCCACAACTTACTGTCTTTATACGCCTCCTTCATTGCTTGGATTTCAGCATTGTTTCTTGTACCCAAAATCTCGATCAATGCTGCCTCTTCTGATCCACATCCCTGTCAAATAAACAAACAAATAAACAAATATTATTATTATATTATAATGATCAGACTAGACAGAAACCTTGCCTTGATACATATAAATATACAGAAATTTGTCACGAACAGTGAATATTTTTCACTATTCTCCTCACCCATGATGATCTCATAACCTACATACAGTATCTCTTCATAGAGAGGGCCAGTGTTTGATATGATATCTTGACAAAATGCAAAAAGGGAGATCCTGGTCTAAGCTTGTGTTAAAAGAAAATAGACATTTTGGCAGAACCTTAGAATGAACACAATGAGTTACTGTTCAGAAATTACCAAAAAAAAAAAAAGAAAAACAAAACTTTGCATTATTATTATACTGATGACAGTGAAATTTGCTTAATACTGATCATATTGCTTTCATTGCCTTCACGTTTCAAGCATCTCTTAGACCGTTTATTGCATGAAATCTGCTAAAACTCAGGAATTGCAGAAGGTTGATTGCAGTTTTGCATTCATCCGGCTACCTTCACAAATGTTTTTTTTTATTTGTTTTTTAACCCGAGCTCCTTAATTTCATGGTACAACTGTTAACCTGTTTAGTACTTCCATGCATTATTTCCATTCTTTTGTGCACGATATACTGGAGAAACATAAGAAATTCATACATTCACATACATGATAGAGAAAAAAGTTACAGGTTATCATGCTGTTTAAGTAGTCTACAAACCCCCGACCTATATCTAGAGACAAGGGCGGAGCTATTCCCACTTTCCCAGCTCCAAACAAGGAGCTACCAGGTTAATGTTATTTGTCACCTTTTGTAAAGTTTCCCAAAAATCACAAGGGGGCCGGGTGATGAAGTATTCTAGTTATCGAAGAATATAACATAAAATAAACAAACAAACAAACCAACAAGCAAGCAAATAAATAAATAATAAATAAATAAATAAATAAAAAATAAATAAATAGACAAACCTATACAAATGTTACATAGATCGATATAACTTCGGTTCAGTTTAACAATCTCATGTCCAAGTTCAAAACTGGGTGCTTTATGACTTATCTACAACGGTTTTCTAACTGCAGAGTGTAAGCGCAAGCCAGTGTTCTTTGATACTTAGCAGACTGTTCATAATAATAACTACCCAACAACTATACTTGACTGACACGATTATGTTTAGCTAGTGTTCTATGATTGACACTTCTCATCCTTTTCAAATTGTGACCCCAAAGTCAACACTGATTTTAAGACTTTCACACAGCCATTATTATATGCAATATGCAATAAGAGGCTATTAAATGAACTGAGACGGTCTAATTAGGAGTAAGCACATGGTCTGAGATTGTCAGTTGATACTGAAGATGTTTGGTAAGGTCTTGGAAATATCGCAAATACGGGTACTGTATTGGAATATTCTCAAACTAACTGGCTTCACCTTTGCAGACCTCTGCAGTGTGGCACTATATAGATAGATAGATAGATAGATAGATA
>JAWQUT010000073.1:999820-1038654 GCA_033807755.1 Ellobium chinense
GGGGGGAACAGGAGTATCTCACTAGTCTGAATAATGCATGTAAATAAAGAAATTAGACTAATGTCTGCAAATGCGCTTGGGTTTTTATGAAGACAAATAAATACGGACTGGCAGAAATAGAACACGAGAGAGATAGAGAGAGACAGAGAGAGAGAGCGAGAGAGACAGAGACAGAGACAGAGACAGAGAGAGATGGAGTTTTGTTACCACATAATCTGTGTCGACAGTATTGGAAATCATATCCCAGCTTTTTCCGTGTACAATCAGAGCATTCCTCGCCTACTGTATAAGGCCGGACGCCAAGCAGGTGGCTAGGAATAGAAGATTAAAAAGTGCAAAACTGCAGCAGCAAAAACAACAGCACCCCATGACCACAACAACACTAAAAGGAACAGAACAACATCGACTGCCAGTCGCGACATTAGTCACTTAACCTAAGAGAGTGTATCAAGTCATTTATGAACAATAACTAAATAAGTAAAATGAAGGAAATGCACTTCCTTCAATATCGACATGATACCTATATAAGTCACAATGGAGTGGGGGCTTATTATATTGGTGTTATGATGTGATTCAGGCATTATGACAACCCTGAAACCTTAATAATTCACAAAGAGTGAGGTCATTTTGTTAATTAGGTGATACAGTGTATGTGATGTTATACGTAATGTAAAGAAGGTGACTGTTTATGTGGAGTCGAGTTGTATCACGAGAACAGTTAGTCTGCTATGGCACCACCTTTCTTCCAAATACTGTACAAAGTCATAAAATTACAGATAATAGATCTTAACTGAACAGGATACATTAGTTTCTATAAGAATAGAGAATCACGTAATTCTGTAGTATAATTAGTACTCTCTAACCTCGTAAGCATCCTTTTAATACGATATTTGATAGAGAGACTACAAAAGAAAGAAGCACTCAGCAAGTATGGACCACGCAGATACAGTGTCCTCAATACGACAGGTTTGCTTCATAGGTTTGTCTTCCTTGTTTCCTTATTTGATCGACTATCAAACAGGTAGTGTGACGGAAATTATCTCGCTGACGCTTTTTTAAAAGATTTAAACGAACAATACAATATTAGGGTCACATATCATTTGACACTCTTTGCCTTGATTAACCGGTGACTTTTGTATATTAGGATATTGTGACGGTAAGGTCACTCAACGCAGCTGATAATGTGTAAAATATTACATTTATTTTGGCCGAAAGCTATAGGGGCAATGAATAAGATGACAGTGGTGGTGGCGGTGGTGGTAGTGTCGGTAGTGGTGGGGAGAGGCGGGTGGGACTAACCCAACTTACGGTCCATCATAACTGCAGGCGAAGTAGATTGCAGGTGTGGGATATTTGCTCACGGTGAACTCATCACATGTATTCATGGCGCATCCGATTTTAGAGGATTGTGCCAAGACCATCTGAAAAGACACGAAACTAATCTATCCAAATAGTCTACTTTCTTTCATGCATACAAGAAGGCTAGATCTAGACATCGTTGATTGTTGTAGAGTGGTGTGCACCCCACCTTGATCTCCAGTACATTTAATTATGTGCACTAATATTATATATATGAGCTATTCTCAAAACTTGCCAGGTCTTAATGAGTGCAGTGGACAGAATATATTCTATGTAAACAGAAAGTCGAATATGATTCATACTGGTATGAAAGCAAAGCAGAGATCTCAATATACAGGTCCAACCCATCCGTAAACAGATAGACATGCAATGAGACAAATAGTGCTCAACTCAAATCAGTTCTGACACAGGTTTTGTTACATTTTAAATTCTTTAACTCCAGTACACATCGTCTTTTGCTTATTATTTTCATATTTTGTGTGAACGAAGAAAACATCAAACTTTCTTTTCCAAACTAAGCTTTTGTCATTTGTTCCTTGCCTTAGCTTTCAAAGACCTTAATCAAGTTGTGCTCGAACGACCTGGACAGGGTCATTCTGCATTTGACTTTTTAAGTTTCATTACTCTCAGACATGTACTGACTTGGTCACCTATGGCCGTACAAGAACATGGAGCTTTCTCCGCTTACGGCAAGAGGATGAAATTGGTAATTTAAAAGAGAGGAGTGATATATTGAATTATATACTATACTATACTATACTATACTATACTATACTGTACTGTACTGTACTGTACTGTACTGTACTGTACTGTACTGTACTGTAATGTAATGTAATGTACTGTACTGTACTGTAATGTACTGTACTGTACTGTACTGTACTGTACTGTACTGTACTGTACTGTACTGTACTGTACTGTACTGTAATGTACTGTACTGTACTGTACTGTACTGTACTGTACTATACTATACTATACTATACTATACTATACTATACTATAATCATAAAATAATGGAGCTCGGGCCCAACGTTGTTCCCGCAAAGGCTTTTTTAATACGCAACGTAGAGAAGTAAAACCTGGCATACGTATGTAAAATGTACCAAACCTGTACGTGGTCTAAACTTTTTTTTTGCGAAAACGTATCTATTTTTCAGAAATTGAGTCATAATTATCATGTATCAATTAATGATTGCGAATGCGACGTGATATTGCACTTCCGTCAAGTCCGTCATTCCGTCTCAGTCCGGAACTTCCATTCTCAGATCGCACGACATTTGGTGACCGTGACCTATTTTCATCCTCCTTTCCTTTCCGTTCGTAGAACAGGTAACCTGCTAGTATAATATAATATAATATAATATAATATAATATAATATAATATAATATAATATAATATGAAGACCAAATTTGGAAAAAGCCGCGCGAATTGTTATAATCGAGCTCCATTGTATTACAGTATCACTGAATTGATTGAACTTCTGCGTTTTAATAACCCGCGAAGAATCCACTTCAGCACTCTTGCCCTGAGCCCCAATAGCGTACTTGTATCAGATCTCACTCACGAAATCGGGCATCCTTTACTGCGAGTTCGTGAAGTCAATTGTATTTTCTCAGGCAATGCATTATAGAGTTTCGAACAAGAAAATGAAGACTCACCGCTTGATAGTGTCCACAAGTCTGTGGGTGCGTGCAAATGTCGGTAAAGATATCGTAGTCCTTCCCCTCCGCCCAAAACATATAGAGAGCCTGTTGTAGACTGTACTTGGGAGCTGAGAGGAGCCAAAAGGCTAACAGTAGAGATTTAGATCTAACTTCATATACACAGGCTTTTGTATACGAGATGTTTTACCACAACAAACCAACATAACATATCATGACTTTCAAAATCATTACTCCAATGATTTAGTCTTACAACCAAATTTAAAGGGCGCAAGATAACCGTGATCGTGCCAGGCTATGTTTCGTACCCATGGTGGGCAGTATTGATTTGGCTCGCTTGCAAACAGTTGGGCACCCGATCCTTATAGTGTCCTCTCCGCTTGCTCCCTAAAATTCTATCACTGTCAGTCAGTAATGGGTCATTTTCCTAAACTTAACCGCTTTAAATCCGTTAGGTAGCATTCCATATGTTCAGGTAAACTTCATGTTTTTAACTCTATGTCCGTTGTAACTTTGCAAATCAATAACATAGGCCTATCTATTTCACAGTTCCATGCAACAAATTCAGCCTTACGGTTCCCAGGGACACTTAACCCTGTCATGTGAAATTTGGCACACCACATCTTGCGGAGAAATGCAAATCAGCCCTTTGAAATTAGTCACCAGCTGGCGACGATAACTTGCATAAGGGATATTTTTGCTCTTTGTCTTTGTTAATTTCAAGACGTTCCTGTTATTATGCATCACTTTGAAATTTAGAAAATTGTTCATGATATCCCAAAAATAAACGTATGTGCAAGTACAAGCCTCTGTAAGTAATGGTATGTTCATAATTGGTTCTCAGATTTGCAAAGCCAAAAATAACAGAAAATGGCCAGAATGTCTTTTCTCCCCAAAATGTGGTTAGCGAGTTACCGTTCTTTACATTTGAGGAAACTGTTAAGGTTATTGGAACCTATGGCTTTTTTCTTCTTTTACCCCTATTAACATTTTGTGTTATTCTACAAATATCACTGTAATTTCGGGAAATTTCTCCTATGGAGGTTAAAATACTTCTTTTACTGATCTTTTAAGGTGAAGAAAAAGGAGGGTCAACCTCCAAAACTTTTCACAAATCTCAAAAAACCTCACCTCGAATTCTGATTTGGTCCATAATTTTTCATTTAGCTGGTTTTGACCGCGTGCTAATACATAGGTCTATATACTTTTTTTTTTTATCCAGAAGGCTCAAATTGTGCCTGAAACTTTAAAAATGGATGTTTCAGTTAGATCACAGGTCATTTTACATATTTCTACACCCTGACACTGGCTGGCAGGGCCCCCCAAAAAAGAGGATTTTATACAACAGTGGATTAATTGGGTTGTACAAAATGAGTGATTTGCCCTTCAAACAGGTGCCAAGAACCTTAATATAAACAGAAAGTCACCGTGATATGACTTACCGAAACTGTAATAGAGGTTTTCTGCCATAGCATTCCAGGTCACCCAAGTTGTTGGGTCGCTCGGCTTTATCTTCTTAACCATAGTCCGGCTGCTGTGAGCACCAGTGCAAGCTTGGGTGTGGTTGTAGGCATACTCTTCCAGATCTTCATCCCATAGCTACGGACCAAAAAAAAAGGGCAATGAGTAATTGATTATTAAATCTGGATTGTACTGTGGACGTATCTAACTGTTCAGTTTATGTATGGAATTACTTTGGCTTAACAGTGGATATGTATTTCGGGGCACAGTAACTGATCCTAATAACACAGCAACAGTGAACAGACTTATGTTTAGAATATTTGAAGAGAGTGTTAGACGTAAGCATGCACTAGAATTCATCGCATTCAAACTGAGTGCCATTAAAAAGATAGCACCAGCAACAAAATTAATGCAGTGAACTTTGGTTATGCAACCCTTACGTTGCCGTGTTAGACAAATGTCGAATGCACCTGTAGCATTCTGACTGCCGCGTGCGACAAGAGTCAAAGTTTTACTGCTCATTGTCTTGAAGTCGAATTGAGAAAAAAAAAAAACAACAAACGAAGGTATTATAATGCGAGAGTGACTTCCGCTGGCCCAAAACACATTTCCGTTTCCGGTATATTTTTTTGCAGCAGAAGAACCGGTTTATTTGCTTGCCCTTTGAGCTCTTTTCAAATTTCTCATTTTCTATTTTCTATTTCTTAAATTCATTTTTACCAATTGTTCATTAAGAACTGTAAGTTCACTTTTATTGTATACAGATTTATTAAATTGCGATTATTATGCTTGCCCATTGATGTCAACAACTTTACCTCCTGTCTACAAACTGAAGATGGTGGTTATAATAATGATCATTATGTAATGGTGGTGGTGGTGGTGGCGATGATGATGATGATGATAATGATGATGGTGATGGTGGCTGTAGCAATGATAATGATGTGGTAGTGGTGGCGATGGTGAACATGATGATATAATGACAATGATGATGGCAGTAGTGTGGATAAGAATCTCACCAATTCTTTCATATCTGTTGCGAACGGATACACTAAACTCCTGTACGCATTGTGTATCTGCATTATCAAGTCCTTCTCGTCATCTGTAAAATGTGTCTTACTAGGGTCAGCAATTTCATACACGAAGGGCCCAGGACTTTCAAACAAGTCATCTCTGGTAAAAGACTGGCTTTGCGGTATCGCTGACAAAATGTGGACAGTTATGACGAGTGTTACTGATCTGCTAATGACGGTACTGCAGACAGGCATTATATCCTAGTCGGGTGATCTGATCTCACGTTGTTTGAAGATGTTGCCGAGTTTTACGTGTGTTGGTGTGTTGGTGTGTTGGTCCAGAGAGAGGAAATATTCGCAGTTGATCTATCCCTTCCGGAATGTTAGTGAAAAAGACAGTAGAGAGGGACAGGCATGGAAATGCTTGCCTTGCTCTACAGCTGACGATTCTGAGTTCTGTAAAGTGATGACTGGCCGTTGTCTAATGCAGTGTTTTATATATATAGGAAATATCATTTTGTTTTGATTATGTCATGATTTTCACATGTTAGTCATAAGAAGATGCGGAGCTTGCATGTGGGCTGATGGTAGAAGCCACTCATTTCTAACAGCAGGTGACAAGTTTATGAATATTGCTTAGTCTATATCAGTTACTACAGACAGGAGAACCCCTGCTTTGGCCCATCAACTAAGTTACATTATATCAAAAATAATCATTCGACTGGGTGAACTACACCCCCATGAGATCTAGTATATAATTAAAATGGTGAGTGGCCGGTACATTGGCTGCGTCTCAAGAATGCAGTTTATGCAATGTCTGGAAAGGCAGTTGACTCAGCAGCTTTGTCACATATCTTGTTGCTTTTCTTGTTCTTGATGTCCACTTGGCACCGCACAGGATATAGTTGATAGCAGGAGACGAGCAGATTTGTGCTGACGATATTTAGGGAGTTGACGAACTAATTTATCTTTGACAACAAACTGACCTCACACACAAGTCTACTATTTGCAGGTAGCCTAGTCTACAGATTTAGTTTTATTCATAAGATGCAAGTTGTCAAGAGAACACAAATTACTAAGCACAGGTGGTTTTGTATGCAAAGTCAACACGCCTGGTAGCACAGTAATGGCACAACAAGCTTTTGAGATGGGCACAATGCCCTTTGTACCCGTTCTTTGTGTAAGTAGCACTCCACTTCAGGTAGACGAAGTTCCTTTTAGTTTTTCTGTCCAAAAGTCATGCTGCTCTTTTCATATGAGTAGTTCAACAGCAAGTGACCCATCTAAGGTAGGGATTAAAAAGAATTAGACATGACCGAAAAAAAACAAACTGCGATAAAGTGAGCTATTAAGAACAGGTTGTCAGATTAACATTTCTTTCAGTCTGTAATCGGACTATTAAGTTCACGCTAAATATAAAAGTCTGGGGGAGTCCTAGAATGATCTGGCCTGCTGGGGTAATAATAGTGTGAAGTCGCGTGAGGGGGCATTAGCCTCGATACTAGACTGTTATCATTATCTTATTATTATTATTATTATAAATGGTGGATAGAGGCAAACTGTAAGAGTGTGTCAGGAAGTGAAGATAAGAAGACCTATGTACCTATGCCGAGTGTGCCACAAAATAGCAGACAGTTTTGGATAACAAAATCCTAGTCATTTTACTGCATGAGTCAGAAATCTGAAATTGATTGCAGCATACTCTGTTGTTATGATTTCGAACAAATATCGAATTTGCAGCATTTCATATTAAATACGATACAACTTAGATCTGTCAGTAGCCAGAGACGAAAGAAGTTTGTTTCTCCAAACACAGAAAAATCACTTGTGACCACTAACTTACAACTTTAAACTCTTATATCTAGTGAACTCAGACATAAATTATAATATCAACAGTATGAGCAAACCATCCAAACAATAACATGAGGTAGACTAACTAATTACGATTTTAAGAACAAAAACAACAATAACAACAACAACAAATAAAGAAAACAAAAACAAAACCTGTACGGACAAGTAATACGGGGCCATATTTTGACATAATGAAGAAATGTACTTTTATCCTAAACAATAGTACTTCGCAAAACTAGTGTATTCTACACTATTCGATACAAAAAGCGTTATTATCATGTTGAAACTTGCCTCGATTTTGCTATCCTTTGAGTAGAAACCGTTGAATCAGTGTGGTTCAATTAATAAACGTTGTTTTTCGGCACAGTATCTTACATGTCATTCCGCGCATTCCACATAAACACTCAAGAACCCGAGTCAACCAGAGCGCAATGGCGTAGTCTCCGAGAATATTTCCTGATGGATTTACCACACGCTGTCCGACGAAAAGAACTGAACTAGACTAGCTGTTGGTAAAGAAATTCTTTTCCTTTACACAGCCACACTTACCGATTCGATAACAAGAATTTACAATCTGTAGGTACTTAATAGTACAATTCCGTGAAGTACTTTACCCTCTGCTTCCAGCTGTGGCCGCCTACTGACCGAACAAAAATACCCGAATTGAAATACAGTCGCTCTCTTGCAGGGAAATTTTATTTATTTGCAAATCGTGTTAAACATGTGATACATGCACATCGCGGGAGGTGTAACAATTTAGAATCTATAGTAAAATCATTTCCCTACACAAAAGACATTGTTTTAATGAGCTAATTTTTAGTTTTTGTGAGATATAACAGATGAATTACACAATATAATTTCTTCTCTGCAATTCGAACTTTTCTCAGATTTTTCCCTTTATTTTGCAGTCATTGGAATGATCCCGTCCACTTCAAAAACTATATGCTAGAATAATGATGGCTCATTTGTTTTCCTATCTAATCGAAGTATATAATATACAAGACTAACACCCCATTTTACAAATGTGCAGGCAGGCAACGCACCAGCGGCGAAAGAATACCTAGCGCACCGAAAGGCATCATAGACGAATGCATTAGACTCAGTGAAAAAGTTGGACGATTGGCGAATCGGACAGATTGAAAAGATCTATCGGAGACTGTATTTCGTTGCTATACACATTCTTTTTTTTTTTTTTTTAAAGGGTAATAGAAATAATGAGGACTGATGTGTATAGTTACTTTTTGTGCATTTTTTCTACGAATTTAGGTGAAAACCGCATGTTTTTACATTACGTAGTTCTCAAGAAATCTCTGACACAAATTTGGCTGAAGCGTTTTATTAATATAGATATTAAACTTTCACGTCATATCAGTAACTTGATTTATCCAAAAAGTGACTTAAACCTCATTCTGACTGGCTGTACGATTATATGGATGTTTGCTGTGATACCTGCTGTGTGTCTCACTCTCACTTGTCAACACACAAGGGCAGAGAGCATTGGAGTAATCCCTAGCAAAATTATTAACTCCCCTGTCTGTCTCTAGGTCTTTGAACCCTTTTTTTTTTTCTTCTTTTGGCGCTATTAACATTTTGTGTTGTTCTACAACATTAATACCACTGTGATTTCGTGAAATTTCTTCCATGAAGGTTAAAGTACTTCTTTTGCCCGATCTTGTAAAGGGAATNGGAGGTGAACAATTTAGAAATTATAGTAAAATCATTTCCCTACACAAAAAACATTGATTTTAATGAGCTAATTTTTAGTTTTTGTGAGATATAACAGATGAATTACACAATATAATTTCTTCTGCAATTCGAAATTTTCTCAGATTTTTCCCTTTATTTTGCAGTCATTGGGATGATCCCGTCCACTTCAAAAACTATATTTCATGCTAGAATAATGATGGCTCATTTGTTTTCCTATCTAATCAAAGTACATAATATACACGACTAGCACCCCATTTTACAAATGGGCAGGCAGCCAACGCACCACCGGCGAAAGAATACCTAGCGCACCGAAAGGCATCATAGACGAATGCATTAGACTCCGTGAAAAAGTTGGACGAATTGCGTATCGGGCAGATTGAAAAGATCTATCAGAGATTGTATTTCGTTGCTATACACATTCTTTTTTTTGTAAAAAGGGGTAATAAAAATAAAGAGGACTGATGTGTATAGTTACTTTTTGTGTATTTTTCTACGAATTTAGGTGAAACCCGCATGTTTTTACGTTACGTAGTTCTCAAGAAATATGTGACACAAATTTGGCTGAAGCGTTATAGATATTAAACTTTCACGTCATATCAGTAACTTAATTTATCCAGAAAGTGACTTAAACCTCATTCTGACTGGCTGTAAGATTATATGTATGTTTGCTGTGATACCTGCTGTGTCCCACTCTCCCTTGTCAACACACAAGGGCAGAGAGCATTGGAGTAGTCCCTAGCAAATGATTAACTCCCCTGTCTGTCTCTAGGTCTTTGAACCCTTTTTTGTTGTTGTTGTTGTTCTTTTGGCCCTATTAACATTTTGTGTTGTTCTACAACATTAATACCACTGTGATTTCGGGAAATTTCTTCCATAGAGGTTAATGTACTTCTTTTGCCCGATCTCTTAAAGGGTAGAAAATGGGGATCAACGACCAAAAATTTTCACAAATCCCTGTCGAAAAAGGTCACCTCGAATTCTGATTTGGTCCCCAATTTTTCATTTGGCTGATTTTGACCGCGTGCGAATACATAGGCCCAGACACTTTTTTTTTTAATCTAGAAAGTTCAAATTGTACCTGAAACTTTATTTAGATCACAGGTCATTTTACATATTTCTACACCCTGACACTGGCTGGCAGGGTCTCGAAAAAGGGGAATTTTATATATTAACGGATTAATTGGGTTGTACACAATGCGTGATTTGCCCCTCAGATTTGTGCCAAAAACCTTATCTATCTTCCGATGAGCAGTACTGTCAGTTTGCCCAGTAAATTCATTCATGAGCCAAATCAAGATCATATGTAGATTGGTCAGTTAGTTTAAGAATGTACGATAGTGCGGTATGGCAAAATGGTTACGGCTCTATTTCTGCCGTAGTCATGTTGTGGGTACGTTGGGATGAGATTTCACTCACATTTTCCTTACTCCTTGTTATGGGTTTCTAAACTTATTTCCCTTTAATTGTGTAACAGTGTGGCTAAGGGATTTAACTACCATTTTCCTCCTTTTCTATTTCATCACTGTTCATGTGATATTGTGTATTTTCTCACGATTATCTTGCTGTATACACCCTTGTACATACACCCATGAACGACCTGTAACAAATGTGTGAATAAACTTTAGTTCTCTTCAACCAGCAGAAGATTTCTCAAGTCATTTATTTGTTTGTTGTATCAAACAACATAACACTCCTTTCGTCTATATAATGGGTACTTGACAATGCCCAGTAAAAAGATTTCAGAATGTAAGTGGTTAGCACATGTAAATAACAGCGGCTTTGTTTGCTCTCATGGAGTGAAGAAATGTATTTCTTTGTCTGGCCTCCTGGGGTAATGTAGCATAATCCGATAATGTCTGGATACGAGACTTAATAAACATTATTATTGTTATTATTATCATCTTCACCATTTTTAAAAATAATTGTTATGAAGTATGAAGAAAATATCTCAGACGTTCTCCGATTTATCCGTGACAGAAACATAGAAGGTACCACTTAAAATAAAGTGGAGTGAGTGACTCTTCGCATGGTCTGATAGATTTGAATGCTCCAGAAAATATTCAATTTCAAATTAGCCCCCCTTTCAGTTCACATCAACAAAATACACTTCGAACTAACGAAGGATGGACCAGTGTCAGTCTATACTTGGTAATTATCCTTGTTCCTCGGTATGTCTATGGGATGAGGTGAGAATCTATAGAATTATATTTACATGGTAATGACGATATACACTGTGACTGCCGTTTTAAACAATATTGAAGAGATATCAAAAAAGTATAAATCAACGAGACAAGATTCTCCACACAATCATCCTTTTAAAAATGTGTCCGTGGACTAGTTTTGACTCCCCCCCCCCCCNCCCCCCCCCCCCCCTCCAATTCCCCTTATGGAGGAAAGTATAAAGCCTAGCTTAGACTCACGCATATGGAGACAAGTAAAATCTTCCTGGTCTCCTCTCTGTTTGTGTGTAGAACTCTCAGACTTGCGCATCATTTTAAGTCTTAGTTTACTTCGACAGACTAAATTTTAAGTTACAAAGTCAAACATGATAACTCTATGGGCTGACATCCGAAATAACTGCAATCATAAACCGAACACAGTACCAGCCAGCCTGTTCTGTTATCCTCAGCATGAATGAAAATTTGTTTGGCAAGGCTTAATAAACAGTGCAGAATCCATTTCCGCCTCGTACCCTCTTCCCCACCCCTCCACCCCCTCTTACTTCTCATTCCATTTAGGTCCAACAGACAGACAGACAGACAGACAGACAGACAGACAAACAGACAGACAGACAGACAGACAGACAGAAACATTTTCATTCTTTTCCATCGAGGATATCAGGTGAGGCCATGTCACAGATGTGCTGATACTGCATGCATTGTAATTACAGATCTGCTCGTCTCTGAGCTTGGAGCAAATGTATACATTGAGTCCTCTACATGTATCAGCGTACCTGTTGTTTTTATGCACACACCAGCACAATACAGGAACTGATAAGCTTTAGTTACATGATAATTATTCACTGTAAATTGAGCTCTTGAACTATGGCATTGATTCGAACTTGTCTAGTTCATTTTGCACGTCCCCAAGTCTTGGCTTCCTTTGAGGTAAATGTTCAGTGTTACTGATACTTCTCCTACACTAACCTAATTACCAAAAAGGCTATTTTTAAAACGTACGGTAAAACAGTCTAAAACTCCGACTTCATAACCATTCGTTGTGTGGATCTAGATCTTCATCTAAGCACAAAGGTTGAGTTGAAAGTAAATTCCATTGAAATAAAAATCTAATTTAGGGAGTGGCTGCATTTATTTGAAACCGAGTGAATGACATATCAGGACTTTTGCTTTTGAGTTGGAGCCTACACGTCATTTTAGATACTTCTAATACACTGTAAAAACCTTGTTTACCCCCACATGCTAAGGGGCACTAGATGGTGTTGTGGTCGTTCTGTTAGACCGAGCGTCAAGTTCTTATACTTTATCATCTTTGGTGATATTGTAGATGTGGGATGATTGCATTATTTTCTACTTATTGTGAATAAAACACTGTCCGGGTTGTTGTACAGTGTAGTATACAAAGCCAATGACGCTTGGGACAAAAGCAAAACACCACTTGCTACCTTTTTATTAGTATGCTGATGCTTTAATTTTTCCATAAACTTGCTTCTTCCTTTTTCTGAACCCGTGCATGGATTGTGTTTTGCAGTAAGGGCCCACTTGCTTATGAACGTCATCGGTTCAGCTCACCGATCGGCGGGATGTGGCAGAGAGTATTTGAGGAGCAAATCTCATGCAAGGGCAACATGTGAGGAAGCCTTCCAGTTTCTGAAGGTTCTACGGAGGACATTAAATACATGTAATAATTACTTGGGATCTATCATAATGATCCATTTTCCTGAAATTAACTCAGTTGAATCCGCAAAGTGGCGCTCCAGATGTTTAGGTAAACCTCAGGTTTTTCACTCCTTCCTCGTTGTAACTTTAAACGACAATAGCAGATCTATTTCAACATTTCATATAACAAAATTCAGCCCCAGAAATTCCAAAGGTACTTAGATTTATAATGCGGAATTTCGCACTCCATTATGTGATGGAGAAACGCAAATCAAGACTTTGAAATTTGCAATGCATAAAGAGCAGAGCAATAAATGCAACCTCCGGCTGTTGTCAGTAACTTGCATATTGGGTATTTTGTTCTTTATCTTTGTTGATTCAGGACGTTGACGATGGTATAGTTTAGCTGCTATCATTTTGAAAGCTCTATAAATTGTTTATAGTATCATAAAAAATGTTCCTGCGCAAGCACAAACTTTTGCAGCTGATAATGTATTAACAGCTGGTTCTCAGACTCACAAAACCAAATAGCAGAAAACGGCTAGGAGACCTTTTCGCCTAGGGAATGGTTTAAAAGTTATCATTCCTTGCATTTGAGGCAAATGCCGTTTGCAGCCGAGAAGACAACTTGTGTGAGGCATTTACTCTCGCTGAACTGAATGCATAATTTTCACGGCACAGCCAATTCTGGAGGATCGTGCTTAGACGGCTGAAAGGGAAGCCTTTACATCAAGGAACAGATAAGAGATATGTGATGAACAACATTCACGGGATAGTCCAATGTATTTTATATCAAACATATTTTACAATGGCCAAAAGTCAGATCTAATCTAGAAACATCAAGGGCAATTCCAGCAGAATACCACAGCAGTTAGGCTAATTTCTGAAAAGCTCTGACTTTATGCCAACCAGTTACAGTCTACATTTAAAGAACAAATTAATCCCCGTTAGAAACAAACAAAACTAATTGTTGTAAAGTCAAAGCTCTTCAGTTATTAGAGTGTAACCGGGTGGCAAGGCATACATTATTCCTTCATCATTATTAAGGCGGAGGAATGTGAGCTCAGTCTGATAACTTTTGAGATGTTATATATTGTTTTGGGGAAGTGTGTCACCAGAGATTTTACCAAATTACTATGAATGATCAATTTTGAGAAGATGGATCGAAAAAAACCTTCACTAGAAATTTTCTGTCCCTGTCTGGAATCAAACCAGGGTCTCTCAGCTTGCAAGTCTGAACTTGCTACCATTATACCACAAGGACACTGACTTCACAGCAATTTAATTCTTAAATACCTACTGCCTGACTATGTTCCCTAACTTCCACGCTGCGAGTCTAATGCTCACCTGTGACCCCAACACACTTCCCGACTGCTCAAAAGAGTAACTGACGTGCCTTTCTACTGGGACTGCCCTGTCCTGTATTAACTTTGTAAGTAGATTCTCTACCATACTGTAGGTGTAGAGATGCTTGGGAGCTGACAACGAGAAATAGTACTTTACTAGATAGAGATATAGTTTCAAGTGAAGCCAGAAAAGTGTTCTTTTTTGACGACTTCCACAACATTTTCAAACCCGCAATTCTATTTTGATAAGTTTATTAATTCCCCAGTTTATTAATTCCCCAGGGGTAATATTGGATAAATATAAAATCAACATGATGTCATTTCCACATTCAGATCCTGTGATTCTTTATGGTGTCTTGCAAACCTGATGCGACTTCCGGTGAAGTCTGCAAGAAGGCTGAGACTTGATCATTTACGAAAAGATTCAAATGGGACCAGTATGACGTCTTACAAAGCGAGATAACAACATAATAACGTGATGGGGTCGCATTCCACAAATTAGGTCAGCTGCAAATTCGGGTGTCATTTCGTTTACAAACTGATGTCTGGTTATGGCGAAATGGCAAATTTATAGCTAAGCATAATTAGTTTTTATTTTCTTTTGTGTACAAAGTCACTTTCCATAAACAACAACAAGTTTAACAAGTTTAACAAGTTTATTTCGAATAAGCCCAGACCACAGCAGTGGCACATGAGCAAAATACAATATGCAACCTTATCAAAAAGACTACATTCATTTTCACTTTCGCTAACATCTCATTTCTCGCTTTAAGTTTTCTCTAGTGCTCTTTTTCATAAATTTAACGCGAGATTTTTGTGTAGCGTTACTTGTCCATAGCAAAAAAAAAAAAATGTNGGTACCTTGATCAACTGATCAACCACGACTTACGATATTACATGCATGTTCAGCTGTTACTGTATGCACTGCGATAACCATGGGAAACTTCCAAAACATTAGTAGTGTTCTCTGTAGTTAGAGCAGTACGTTAAACAACGTTTGGGTTATGCATACGGCCACTGAACTCCTCATTTTTTTCTTTGAAATTTTCTTTTATGTCACTAACCAACCAAACGAAACGATCGGCACAATAGCCCAATAGATCTAGATCGGGTAAATCAACAGTTATCGTTTGATTTATTTGCGTATAATGAGCAATTTCAAAAGCGGGTTGAACTTGACATTTTGTGATAAATTATCAGTGCTACACATTGAAATGTCTTTTATCTTTTCAAAGTGATCTGCATCTTTCCTATCTGTGCATGTGACAAGAAGAAGATTACTATCCTTAGTGTGACCTGAAGGGCTTTACGTGTTTACGTGTCATCAATGAACACATGACCCAATTCCTTGTACTGTCATCTGATAATGGATATGATAACTTTCATGATATGAAGGAGACATACATTTAAACTCATTTTTTTTTGTCATTTGGATTCAACACGGTATCAGCTTTAAATGGACGAATTTTAATAAGCGTCAGTCATTTCTCTTTAAACTACAATCAACATAGTCTTATAACAATGAGTTCTTACTTCCCTTTATTTGATGTGTAATTTTCATTTCCAATTTACGAGGACAACCTTTTAGAATGGCATTAACAGAAAATATCTATCTGTTAACGTATGCCATATTTTTGCAGCGTAGAATTTGAATTATGAAAATGTTTAATCTTTGAAATATTAATATCTCTTAAGGTCTTTGACACCTATTGTTTTTTCTTCCTTTGGCCCTGTTAACATTTTGTGTTATTCTACATAAACCACTGTGATTTCTGGAAATTTCTTCCATGGAGGTTAAAGTGCTTCTTTTGCCCGATCTTTTAACGGGAAGAAAAAGGGTGTCAACACCCAAAATTTGTCACTAATGTCTTTCGAAAAAGGTCACCTCGAATTCTGATTTGATCTCCAATTTTTCTTTGGCTGGTTTTGACCGCGTTTGAGTACATAGGCCTACACACTTTATTTTTTTAAATTTTTTATCTAGAAGGCTCAAATTGTACCTGAAACTTCAAAATTGGATGCTTTATTTAGATGACAGGTCATTTTACATAATTCTACACCCTGACACAGGCTGGCAGGTTCCCAATAAAGGGGGATTATATATATTAGCGGATTATTTGGGTTGTACACAATGAGTGATTTGCCCCTCTAATAGGTGTCAGAGCCAGTCAGTAAGTAAGGGTAGTTAACTCTCCGTCTTCTGAGGAGGGAGTGCATCAGGATATTTTAAAAAATGTTAATTCCCTTGGGGACCGTTCGATTACTGGGTCATCCATCCATCCAGCCATCCAGCCAGCCAGCCAGCCAGCCCTGCCAGCCAGAAGCCAGCCAGCCAGACAGCCAGCCTGCCAGCCATCTGTCCATCAGTCTGTCCGTCCGTCTTTCTGTCCCTCCTTCCAAATACAGTATTCATCCGTTCGTCCCTCTGTCTATCCACCACGTCGATATGGGCTTCATAACCCATAGATTTGCGTAGGGAAGGGAAAATTTGGGGACTTGAAAACTTGTCTTATATATGTACCTTCATTCGGGTGACCTGTGCTTTCTGTCAAGTAATTAGGCCCACTTCCATCGTAGAGATTGCATTTTCAGCCAAATGAATAAAATTTGATAGAAGTTTGAAACACAATTGCCTGGTTAATTTGATATATTTGTTGTCTACCTTTAAAGTAGACAAGGTGAACATTTTACAAAGTTCACATGTTTTTCATGAAAAAATGTAGCCTCCTGACACAAAAAAAACAGCTCACTAAGCTTATTGGGTGCTATCAAATGTTATATAATGTTGATATTTTCATTGCCATCAGACTCTCTTTCCTCCATTAGAATGAACATCGAGTGCTGATTGTCTGTAACCACGAACAATACTTATGGGTATGTAAAGAAAAAAGAAAAAAAAATAGCGGTATTTCTCTATCAACACCGTCATTTCACGTTTCTGTACATGTAATACTATAACTATATCAATGTAACGTAATCCCAACAAAATTATCATTAAGCTGCGACGACAGCAATCAAGCACACTAGCGAGACAGTTTTAATGAATAGCAACAACAACAACAACAACAACAACAACAACAGCAGCAGCAGCAGCAGCAACAACAACAACAACTATAACAACATATATAAAAAAAAGGTACGTAGTAGTAAGATTTCCTTTCTTCTCTTTATTTGAAACAAGCAAATGAAAAAGTCATATGTTTTGGAAATTACTCCTGTTAAACAAAATAGATCAAAGCTTTATTCGTCATGAGCTCTGCAAGGTTCGACTATTATTTCACAGTACCATTAGTCTAGAATACCAACCTCTCGTTGCTGAAAACGGGAAGAAAAAAACTCGGAAGCCACATGCATGGAAAGGATTTTGTGTTATAAGAAAAAAATAATAGAGAGATACTCGGTTGTTTCTTTAGATTATTAACCGCTTTCTTTTTAAGTTTTCCTCTTTACGTTGCCTTTGGATGCATTACATTGTACACACAGTAGCGCTGAATCTGTGAGATAGTGTACAGGCTTTCAGGTTGAGAAAGTCGTATTGCCACTGCTTGTAAATGACTCATAGGTGGAATAATACAGGGAGTCGCAAAAAAACCGATACCCACCAAATCCTTAATTACTCCTACAAAAATTTACAAAAAGACTTGAAATTATGTACATTTTAAATATGTCCAAAGATCTACCATTTATCAAAATGTCAGTAAAATGTGCACCAGATTACGTATTTTATGTTATTTTGAAATATATATAACCTACATCTGAATCCCCTTGACTGATCAGCGACGAACACCAGTGGAATGGTCCACTTACTGACGTTTCACAAATTTGCATCAATTTTTGAACTTGAGGTCTTTTTTGGAAAATTCCATCGACAAAAATTTTCAATACATTTTATTCAAACTTTCTAGGACTGTGTTTCATTGGATATTAAAACATATTATAAAGTTTCATGTTCATTAAAAATTGTGCGAATTATTACGTTTTTGGTGGGTATCTTTTTTTTTCTTGCAACACATGGTACGAGGATAATGTTTGCACAGCTTAGAAAACACCTGAGACAAACTGAGCTGTATGAGGCAAGTACGGTAATATATTGCTAATCTCAAATTCATAGATTACATGGACACTACAATCTTGCATACCTCTGTTCCTTTTCCTTCCCATCTTGTTTTTGCACCTCAAGCCTTCTCACTATGACTCAGATGAGCGTCTCTCGCAAATAGCATGCAGAAAACACCTTTTTTTTTCTTTTTACTAGCCTTTCAATTGGCCTTTCGTTTTATTCGAAAAATACCTATTTGAATCGAAAAGGGTAATCAAAGTAAAACAGTATTACTCCATTCAGGTCAGTCTGGCTGCTCATTAATGACTTTGTTTGTTTTTTAGTTTGCTTTTTCTTCAAAGTAATGATGATACTGATCAAGTGCGTGCCAGCAGGATGAGAAATTTTTTAAGTGGGTGGGCTGTTGGAGGTACTGGCGGGAGAGGGGAGGGGAGGGGAAAGGAAGAGGGAGGTCTGTATAAAAGTGCGAGGCCAGCAGCATGATGTAACGATACAACCTTTTCTTAACTGGCAATCGTACAGAAATAGCAAAAACATCAGCATCCGTAGGGTTTGACCGAATAATGACGATCGTGTAATGTGCGAACACACCTGGGCATTCCATTTAACTCAAAATCTGTTACTGTCTCTCGGCACATATTATTATGAGTCAGACATACACCGATCTATATGCTATATCGAGGATGAACTATGTATAATACCGTTGTTAGTCTTGACAATTTCATATGTATAATAGAATGCTTGGTGTGCACCTGACACATTCGCGCTTTTAGCATGGACTTTTTTGTACCAGTGTGTTTAGTTTCGCTGTGACAAAAGTATGGGTACAGCCACTAGTTCTAGGTCAGTGAAACTTGCAATAATCATGGATAATAGCCTATTTAGCTGTTGATGTGCCCAAAATTTCATTCCCGTTATCTTCTCTTGAAAAAAACAATCAACAATTCTAAATCATAAAAGTAACTGAAAAGTAATTTAAACAAACTAATTACTTTTAAAGTAATTTATTTGTAGCTAGATCTAGATTAAAAAAAAAAACTCGCAATAATCATGGATAATAGCCTATTTAGCTGTTGATGTGCCCAAAATTTCATTCCCTTTATCTTCTCTTGTAAAAACGATCAACAATTCTAAATCATAAAGGTAACGAAAACTAATTGGAAATAACTAATTACTTTTAAAATATTCTACTAGCAGTCAATTATTTTTCTTCTCAAAAATAATCTACTTGTAGTTAATTTCTAGTTTTAACAATCCTGGTATTGTTAGCCTTCAGTGTGGTCGTTTGTTGTGGTTCTTTCAAAGTGGTCGGTGATGTGGTAGTATTTGCCTCCAGTGTGGTGATTTGCTGTGGTTCTGTGGAAGTAGTAGGTGCTGTAGTAGAACCAGAGGTGGAAGTATCTGTGGTGCTGTCTGGGAACTGCATGTCTTGTAGTCCAACCACTGAGGTGTTTCCGTCGTATCCGATATGTTCGTAGTATTGCGCCGGAGACACTGTGGATGGATGGATGGATGGATGGGTGGATCAGGGGGTTAGTAGTAGTTAGATGGTGGGTGGTTGGTTCGTTAATCGACCGGCTGACCAGCAGGCCATTCGGTCATTCGGTCGGTCCCCGATCCGTTGGCCGGTCAGGTGGTCAATTATTGGTCGGGCAGTCGGTCGGGCGGTTGGTATAGTGTAAGTAGACCGGTTGGATGCATTATCATGAGTCGCCTCATATTAAAAGGCGACAGGGGTACTCCCTTCGTTAAACGTTATACACAGGTCATGTTTTCGTTATTTTAACCAGTAGGAAAGTATTAAAGCAATTAGAGTTACGACCTTTTGCTTTAGAAGGATAAATGAAAATGAGTGGCGCGCATGATTACCTCAGAGTCTGAATGTTGGTGGATGTTGGTAATCGTTGTTGTTGTTGTTGTTGTTGTTGTTGTTGTTGTTGTTGTTAGTAGTAGTAGTAGTAGTAGTAGTAGTAGTAGTAATAGTAGTAGTAGTAGTAATAGTAGATTGTTGATCGTTAATGTCCCAAGGAATTGTTGAGTTGAATTGAAGACAAACACAGACAGACAATGAGATGATGATAAGAGAGAGAGAGACAGACATACAGACAGAGAAGAGGGAGGGAGGAAGTCTGGTTACCACAGAGTCCGTTTCTACAATACTGAAATTCATATCCCAGTTTGTGCCTATCACAGTATGAACATTTCTCGCCGACTGTGTAAGGTCTGACACCCGTTAGGAGCCTGAGAACAGAAGATTAAAACAGCACAATTGTATCATCATCAACAACAAGCAGTAACAATAGCAGCAGCAGCAGCAGCAGTAGCACTTGGAACACAACAACACCAACAAGAGCAACAGTATCAACTGCTAGTGGCCATAATGATCCCTCAACCCAAGGAGTGTACCAAGTTAATAAAGAATATCACCCAAACCAATCAATTCATGGAATCGTTTATTTAGGTAGCATTTCGATACTTCCATTATTTAAAGTGGGTTATTTTTAATAGTTAGATATCATGTTATGATTTAGGCGTCATGACGGTAACGAAATCCTAAAGAGACAGGAGTAGTTATTTGCTGAAATTAAGACCTGTCGTGAAAAACTAGAGTTAGTGCAGTCAAGAAAGGTGATATTATTAAGCATTTCTCAATATCGTATTTCTTGCTAGGTACACAGGTGCGTTCACTATTGCAGTGAGAAAAAAAAAGGAAACGAGATCACGTTGCAAGCCATTGGAACACGACTGGAGAAAGAGCGCAAAAAAATCAGGTCTATATTTAGATTGGCAGGGAACCTAAGACTATTTTTAGGTTTTCACACTGAAGAAAAAAAGACACTATCAAATCTGCGCTCTAAAAGACACTGTAACTGACCTATTTTGAAGTAACTGAGACAATGCACTGGCCTTGTCCAGCCTCCGAGATCATGTGAAATATAGGGGTATGTTAAACTGTAGGCGTGCTGTGCAGCTAGAGAAAAGATGTGTAGTTTGTTCCACTAGCTTAAGACTCAGGATCAGGTTGAATGTAGAAAGCTAGGGAGCAAGTTTGTAAGATCTACTGTGGTAAGCCTGGGAACAAGATGTTTGTCATGTGTGGATTGGGGAGCTGATGGGTAACTTCTTTTTCTGCCTCTTCAAAATCGCTGTTATATTGAATCAACTCAGCTTTCTCGGCGAACTGAATTGCCAGTCCGAGCTATTCCTCGTCTGATGAATGAACTTCCGTCCACTTAGATGCATAGGCTGTAAAATTTCACCACCACGAAAAAGGGTTGGAAAAGATTCCTCTCCAACCATTGTTTTTGTCTGCTTGTGAACAAACATGGGATCGACATTTAGGTTTGTATTCATATGCCATCTGCTAGCTGTTCGTTACAAGGTTTGGATCAAAATTACTAGCATATGATAAAAAAAATCCTAACCTTGTAATTTGATTAATAAGAATGTGAGTGTAGCTACTTTGATTCCAAATTTTGCATCTCCCGACGTTAGAAGGACAGGGGTATTTATTTGCTTCGCAATTTAATAAGTCCACATTATTCTTTCATAAAATTTGAGTACCGTATATTTGTCCTTTAGTTTATGAGAAAACCCCCCAGGAATATCGAGATTTCCACTCTGCTCGCCGCCATTATTCGTGCTCTATGACATCAAAGCGCGAGATAGGCTGACAAAAAATTGGTCCAGACAGTTTTCATAGGCGCTGCACCAGTCGTCTGCTAACATTTCTCACTTTATGACATCATGCAGCAAGAGTAATGACGGCATACAGGGGATAAAATTCCGGCATTCCAGCGATGTTTCCTCACAAAGGGTCAGGCGGAAGGGATAAGCATGCGGTTTAAAGATGTTGTGGTTTTTTTAAAAACACATTGTGGATTTTTAGAGTGTGAAACAAATATCCACCTCTGTCCCTTTAAGATCATGCAACACAATTAATTGATAATAATATTGTGTGAATTACTGCACTTAGTTTGGCCGAGGAGGGCTTCATAGCCCGGTTAGCTACACTAGTAAGGATGAAGATGATGGTGCTGCTGATGGTGTTGGTAGCAGTGGTGTCGGTGATGGTGAAGGGAGAAGAGGGGGAACGAAGGGATTTGACTAAAAACAACTTACGGTCCATTATAATCGCAGGCTATGTAGACAGCAGGTGTGGGATATGAGCTCTCGCTGAAGTCATCACATGTCTTCATGGCGCATCCGATTCTAGAAGACTCTGCTAAGACCACCTGAAAGATATGAAATTAATCTATCCAAAGAGTCTACGCAGCTAATTCACAATACCGGGCCAGTATCGGTCCAGCGTTTGGCAATCTCAGCAATCTTTGGCCAAGATAGCCAAGATAGGACAAACTTCAGGCCAAGATGGTACGAACTTAAAGTGCCGACATTGTAGGGTAATTTGCAAAATCAGCATGTCAAGTTAAGCCCATTTGGTTGCGACTATACCTATCTTGGCTAAAAAGACTATCTTGGCTAAAAAAGACTATCTTGGCTAAAAAGACTATCTTGGCTAAAAAGACTATCTTGGCCTTACACTGGGCCGACATCGGCCTAAGTTGGACAGCCATGTTGGGGCCATCTTGGCAGTAATAATTTATTGTTATTACTCTTTTTTTGTGTGTGTAAAATATGTATAAAATCTAAATCTACGCAAGCTGGACTCTTTTGACCTCATTAGGCAGATTATATAATTATGCATACATTTCTGTACCCGGAAAATGCCGCGTGCGCATTAGAGTGAGTTGGTCATTTGGCAGTGTTTATATAATTATTGTCTCCTAAAGCGGACTGCCGTAGTCAGCATCTTTCACACAACCCCAAAATATTTTTTTCCTTATAGATGTAGAATAACAGTTGCTCGAAGTTATGGTCTCATGATGTTCTTGAAATCCTAATGTATTTTCCCAGCCAAATACATTTATATTATACAAACAAGAAGAGGAGGATTCACCGCTTGATAATGTCCACACTGTGATGAACAGATGTCATTGATGACGTCATAGTCCTTCCCCTCCGCCCAAAACATATATAATGCTTCTTGTATACTGTACTTGGGAGCTGAGATGAACAAAATGCAAACAACAGAGAATTAATTTCACATCTATACTGCTGTATACTGACCTCTAAAACCGATAGCAAACTTCACGTTACTAGTATCATCATCATTATAATCATTATTGTTGTTATTCCTATGAAAAGGGTTCCTCCGTTTCTCTTTGAGAGGTAAGGAGCCAACTTTTTCAGAAAAGGGGTGGAAACGGAGAGTGTCACTTCTGTAGTTATGTAGTTTTGTGAGGGTCGTAGTATTAAAACATGGGGTCAATGTTTCATCATAACACATAACGCTGAACAATGCCAGAAACCGCACTAGTAATCTCGAGGGCCATCCTTGGGCGACCATACTGTTTTGATCAGGCGAATCAGTGATTGGGCACCTCCAATCTTATAGAATTTTTCCAGCTGGCTTCTACTAACCTCATCACTGACTGTCAGTAAATAAAATGGAAGTTATCACGCCAGCCGTGTGACTTACCAAAACTATAAAAGAGGTTTTCTGCCATGGCATTCCAGGTCTCCCATGTATCTGGGTCATCCTGCGTGAACTTCTTGACCATGGTCCGACGACTATGAGCACCAGTGCAGGCTTGGGTGTGGTTGTATGCATACTCTTCCAGATCATGATCCCAGATCTACGAGAACAACAACAAAAAAAAAGGGTGGTGAGTAACTGACTATTAAATCTGAATTTCATTATGAGCGCGACTAATAACTGTGCAGTTTGTGAATGGAATATCCATGGCGTAAGAGCAGACTTATATTTTAGAGAACACTGGCAGTACTAATCTGAATATTATAGCACAAAGGTTATAGAGGTGCGGACGGGGATAACCTCTCCATGTGTCTGAGAACTCCGGTGGGCGATTCCACACGGGGTGAACAAGATGCAGTTCATAATGAGGGGAAAAAAAGGGAGCTACCGCTCTTCGATCAGTTTTCAGTTTATTAATACTTCAACCGATATCCCCAAAAAGACGTCGCTCTCGTCTGCTGGGCCTGTCTGTTTTGAAATTTCTATGTGTATTAATTCCTTCTCTCTACTTTTGGTCAGTACAGCAAGGCATGCTACTCCAGAAATTCCCACGCAATGGTGGACTGAGTAGCCTGTTCTGCCCACACTTAGAACCTTTAGAAAGAAGCAAGTAGGTCGTGAATGCCTTAAAAGATGGCTCTTATAAAGCACGAAATATCTAAATTTACCGAATAAAATACAGTGTTAAAATAACAAATGCTTAACACGTTCACCTGTTTACAGCACGCCCGTCATGGTGCTTTTTTCTCCAAAGTCCCAACTTTTTTCCTGTTTTTTTTTCCCCTTTCTACATACAATCTGGATAACCCCAAATTTCTGACAACACACCCTAACAAATTTGGTTCCAAGAATGGTTGTTAAACCTAGTATGCACAAATTAATATCCTTTATGAAATGTATGAAGCAAGAAGAAATTAAACCATTTGCAATTATGTGCCATAAAAGTTTACACAATTATCAGAGACTAGCCCTATAAACATATTCTGGTGAATGCCTGTGACATAAACGGACGTGTATTGTAAATGATTGGGAAACATTAAAATGTGTACGCGGACGAATAGCTTGTGCAGAGAAGGAGATAGAAAGAAAGAGGGAGAGCATTTGGTTGCTGTGTGAGAATGGATGTGGTTGGCAGTTGAGTTGCGAACGTGGATGGCTGGCACGATATATAGTAATAGAAAGATTGATGTGCGACAGACAACGGTACGAAATGAGGGGCAAATGGATAATTTGTAAATATTTTTCAATGTATATTGATGTTCAGTATTGGCATATGCCTATAATAAACAAAAACTGAAACTGAACTAAAACTGTTATCAGAATTCATCTATAAAAGAATCATTGGAAATGTACAGTCGTCTCTTTTGTTCGATTAAAACCCCAGACTAAAATGCTATATGCGATATTCAGCCTTAACATACATCATCATTTTTCTACGATCTTCAACGATGGAATAACTAAGAAAGAGAACAGTTGAAGTCCAGTTTCCTATACAGATTTCCTAAATTGTGATTATAATTATTATTATTAGTGTTGCTGTTAATAAGTTTTCCTCTTGTGTAAGAAATGAAGATGATGATAATGCTGGTAGTGATGGTGAGATGGTGGTGGAGTTGATGATGATGATGATGATGATGGTGATGATGAGATGATGATAATCTCGTAATAATGATGATGATGATAATGACCATGCTGGTAATGTTGGTTACGATCTCTCACCAATTCCTTCATATCTGTTGCGAACGGATACACGAGGCTTCTGTACGCATTATGAATCTCCAATATCAATTCCTTCTCTTCAGCTGTGAACCGTGTCTTACTAGCATCAGCAGTTACAAACTCGAAAGGCCCAGGATCTACAAACAAATCATCCCTGGAAAAAGACTGGGTTTGCGGCATCCTTGACAGAATGTGGACAATGATGACTATAAATGTTAAACATCTGCTAACGATGGTATTGTAGAAATCCATTGTATCCCTGTAAGCGAACTCTATGTCAGTATATCGATCTCACTGTGTTTGAAGATGATGCCGGATTTGCACGTTTGCCCTGAAGTAGGGAGTGAAAAAGAAATAGAAATGTCCATAAATTTTTTTGCATTTTGGTAGGCTACTAAGAACAGGTTCATAGATTAACAATTCTTACAGTCTGTAAACGGGCGTTTCAGTTACATATTCTAAATATGAGAGTTGAGGGCTGAAGTAGAAGACTGATTAAAGTTAAAATAGCCGAAGAGCAAAACTAAAATCCTCGTTATTAATCTGCCAAGTTTATAATTATAAATATAATTGTACTCATAAACAATGAAATTGATCTGTGGTGATACTGATATATATAAACAAAGATACTGATGTTAAGGAACTTTCTTTGAAATAAAATTCGCATACATTCACAGCCTGCTTGATAGCAGAAAGCTTCAATAAAATGAATATGCAAATCGAAAACGGATAGTTCTGCTTAACAGCAGTGTGGGGCAGTTTCCATGTTCCCATTGAGATGGGATTTGGAAGAGTCGACACAAAACAATGTTTGTGGATCACACCAAAATGGTGAGGAAAAAGTAATTAATCTATAATGTTGAATGCATCTAAAAGTAGTCAATAAGTCTGAATGACAGAATTCTATAAATTTTATTTCGACAGTGAGAAATTTGAGATTGGTTGCAGTATACTCTGTTGTTATGACTTGTTAAAAAAAGGTAAAAAAAAAACAAAAACATTTTGTGTACTTTTCTATGAATTTCGGTGAAAACCGCATGTTTTTACGTTACGTAGATCTAGTTCTCAAGAAATTTGTGGCACAAATTTGGCAGAAGCGTTTTATTAATATAGATAAACTTAAAGACCAATAACTCTGTTCGTCTAAACCCAGAAAGCTCACCGTGAACTGTGACCACGAACTTCAATGTTACGGCTTTAAAACCTTTCTACTCGGTGAACTTTATAATTACAATGTCATTAATATGAGCAAACAATTGATACAACAAAATGAAGTAACTAGTCAGACTTTAAACATAAAACTATAAGCCACAAGAAACACGGTGCCAAGTTTGACATAATGAACAAATATAGTACAATCGTAAACAATATTACCTCACAAACTAGGCATAGACTACTCTAGATTAAAGGATTTAAGAAATTTATTGAATAATCTGGTCTACTGGGCTAATGATGATGCGAAGCCACATGAGCTGGTTTCGCCTGAATATCCTTAGACTGTTATTATTATCATCATTATCATCGTCATCATCATTATTATTATTGCTATTGTTATTATTATTATTATTGTTGTTATTATTATAATTACTATAATATTATCAATATTTTTACAAAGCATTAATCCGCACTCCACATAAATAAGGAAATAAAGAAAACAATTAGAATTAAAGAAATTTAATACATAAATTTTCAGACTGACATTCATCTTACGATGCAGAAAATAAATCATCATCATCATCACCATCATTACCATCAGTTGATAACAATAAAAGTTAAAGGCTTCTCAAATAATATCATTGGAAAATTTTCCTTGAAAAGACAGTATTATAAAAACATATGTAGCGATAACATACTTCGGCTAACAAGTATTCATCAGTTATATTCTTTACTCTCATTACTATCAAAATCATTATTATTATGAATTATGAAATACCATCACAAAAATTCCCTATCTTATCCTAATAGAAACGTCAAAATGTAATCCTCGAAACAGAGCTGACAAAATGAGCAACTTTGACAGGGAATGATAGTATGTTCCGATGTGGAATGTATTTTATAGCAAATTTGCACCCCGTCGTTAGCTTCACAATGAAGCGTTAGAATCTTACATCAACAAAATACGCTTTGAACTGACTTTGCAGGGATCAGTAGCAATCTACACATTAAAGCAATGCATTATTAACCATCCTTGCTCCCTGGGTATATTACGGGGATGAGGAAGGATCTATAGAAAAAAAAATATTTATATGGTAATAGCAATTCACACTGTGATTACCGTTTCTGAAACCTTTGAAGTGAAATTGCAAATGTGAGATAACAGCATCATGTTCTATTTATTTTGATTAAAAATTCCTCCATGTTAACATACAAAATAGTATACAGCGCAAATGGCGTAAAGAGATAACCGAGACCAACTGCTACCTTTTTATTAGTATGATGGTAATTGTGAATGAGAAACTCTTACTCGGAGAGCGAGGCAACAGAAGATTTTCAGAGGAAGATACCCCCGTCTAACAAGTGTTTCGGCCCTTTGACTTCCTGACATTCTAAAGGGGCTGGGCCACACTTGGGTCATGACTTCCAGGTGTCCTGTTGATTTTTTTTTTTTCGCCTCGAAAGAGATCTGAACTCGCATCCTCCAGTTTCTTAATTCTTCCTTGCTTCACATCCTCTCTGCCACCGCGAAGCCATAGGGAAAGTTGCATATTAAGTATATTTAAATTTACTGTGCAACATTCCACTGTTCGCTACGTATGATCCATATCCATGCTGAGCTCTTTTCCATGTTTTCTTTTAATTTTCATGAGCTTGCTATATCCTTGCGTTTCTGAGTCCGTGCATGAATGCTATCCTGCCATGAGAACCTGTCTGTCTATGGTGGTCATCGCTTCTGCTTTACCAAGAGGTGATATGCGATAGATAGTCCGTGCATGATTGCTATGCTGCCATGAAAACCTATCTGTCTATGGTTTAGAGAGAAAATAAACAGCATGCCATGGCGACAAGTGAGGAGAGGTTATGGTCTCCAAATAGGGAGTACTTCTGTACTAGAGGACATTGAATACCGCCAGACAGTCAAAATGGCATTGTCCTGTCCAGGTAAAGCTGGTCTGTGAACACCAATCTTTTTTCGTGCACTTAGTCAATGCCCATGATCTGCCTTGCTTACTTACCTCCAGCCGATCGGTAATCAAAGACATAGGAAGTCAGACTGCTTATAAGGGAACACATACTTTGTAATCGTTCGTAATGAAGTTAGTAGCGTGGTGTTTTACGAGGGGAATTGAAAAAGAGACTAGAAAACCACCACCTAGGATTTGAATCTTCAAACCAAATTTTCTGTGATTTTGGCACTAACTCTCAAAAGCGTTTCACCTTTGAGAAAAGGATTTAGGACTATGGCCGTTCCAGGTCAGTTGATTTTAACACGTGTAGACCGATGGAAAGGTAGGAAGGGCGCAGACTTCCTCCACTTGCTAGTGAACTCCGGTATAAGGCGATCCTACACAGGCCGAACAAAGTGAAGTTCTTGGTGAGGTGAAGAAAGGAGTTGGCTCTCTTGATGACAGTTTGCTGAACCTTCAAACGTTATTCACTAAAAAAGACGCAGCCCTCTCTGGGGCTATCGATTTTGAAGTTAATATGCTTACTACTCCCTTCTTCATCTCGTTCTTCAGCACAGCAAGGGACACCACTCTAGAAATCCAGAAATCCCCAGGCAAATGGTTCAGATTCAGTCATTTCTTACTGTTCCACACACTGATATTGCCAAAACCAGATTTCGATCTGCATCTGATGTACCCCTTTTCTCTCCTTCTTGTTGACTTCCCCTTCTTCTCTCTGCCTGTCTGACTGCCCCAGGTACAGTCTACCAGAGCATCTCGTCCTCAACAACCATCTCCTAGTGAGGAGGTACGACGCTGTACACCTTCTTGTCCTTATAGGCCTATCTGAAAACGGAGCTTTCTGCATATCTGGTATCAATGCCAAGCTAGCCGCTCTCGGCGATGAGATTTCTGGCATGTAGAGCATATATAGTCCAGTCAGCGGAAACGTCGCTGTCTCAGGAGAGTAAATACACTGTGCCGTCCTTCTGAGTCCAGGACGTTTGCTTTTTGTGATGTGGTCTCGAGGGACGTGTCCGAGTAGGCTTTGCGTTTGTGGCATTGCATGGAAGGTATTAAGACTACGCTTCTGGCTCAAGTAGGTAGGCCACCTTTCCGGCAGCGAGCTGGACTTAAAACGTGTGACCACTTTCTCCTGTGTTGTTTATAAAGTGAAGCTGGCATGACTGTTGCACGACAGAGTATCGAACACAACAGATCAGCAGTCAATACTGAACATTTAAACATTAAAGACTGAAAATCATCTTTGCAGAAGGAGTTTTCAATTATTTGATGTCCATAGAACCAGTTCAGGTCGTCCGACACATAATGAAACGTTGACAGGAACAACATAACAAATAACAATATCAACTTTCCAGGCAGAGTTTTCAATCTCTTGTCCATGGAACCATTTCAGATTGATCAACCCGTAATCAATCGTTGACAAGAAGCAGTATAAGAGTAAGGATCTAGTGAGTGCTGATTTAGACGTTAGCTATCACTAGATCTTACTGTTATCTTGCATTCCGTAAAACAGAACACGAGACGTTATATTAAATCAGGACAATCTCTTCTCTTGGCATGATGCTAAAATATCAATTTATGAGCAAGTAACTGTTCTTCGTTTACTATAATTCTATTAATACTACTGTGAAGCTAAACCGGCCAAATCGCCCGGATCGACATGATACTTTCACGTCATCCCACTAATGCTCAGGACTCGACACTGATAAAAAAGGTGAAGAGCGTTAAGGGTAACCTTTTCCAGAGGTTGTAATGCACTTAAAATGGTGTGCAACATATCACCATAAATACAGTGGATTCTTATGCAAACTTGCACACCAATGTACTGAATGGTGCATTTTTCTCCCTCAAGGATGATGATTTTAGAAAAACGATCATTTGCGATGACACCAGTTTGACACCAGATTTCACTCATGTCACTTAGACACGTTTGTGACATGGTCTTATCGAGTTTTTTCACGATGTTCTGTCTAGATATATAAAGTTATTTCATTTAAAATCAAAGGGGGATTGCAAGTTTCTGATAATTCTGTGTCAAAACAGAACATCCTAAAAATCTCCATAGGATCACACATAAAGATATCTCAGAGACATGACTGAAATCTGGCGTCAAACAACTGGCGCCATCGCTAATCACATTTGTTCTAGCATAATCACCGTTGAGGGAGAGGAATGCATCATCCAGCACTTTGGTGTGTAGGTAGTTTTGCATAGAAATCCACTGCACTCATGGGCATGACCTGCACACCATATTATATGCATTAGCCTACAGTTGCTGGAAAAGGATAATACCTACCCTTAAATCTCAGTGAGCTTGACGTGACTGTTCGCTGAGTTGAAGCCAAGAGGGCGAGAAATGACCAAGGTTACAATATACAACCTCAATTCGGCAAAATAAGCAACATCGCTCTTGTCTTAACAAGTTTAACATTATTTAACTGAAACCCAGACCACAACTGTGGTACTTGGGCGAACAACAGAATAATTACAATAGCAATGGGATAGCACACCATATAAATAATAATATAAAGATCTACATAAAGAAGTTACATACATAACAACTAGATAATGAAAGTACACAATCACAACAACCCTCTGACGCAATCTAACCGTACAATGCGCACAAAAATACTAAGTGGCCCAGTGTCCATTTTATTAGAACTTCACCTGATGTTGGTGTATCACAGTTACAATAATATGCAAACATTTACGACACACTTGAGCGATTTTGACGTTATGCCTACACGTGTAACATATTCCATCTGCTTGACTTCACTGTTATCATGTAACCGCTTAATGCTCATTAATGTACTTTAGGGCATAGGCGGATACCCATAGGCGTGTTTACTGTGACCCCTCTGGGGCGCAAGTCTAGACAAAATGTATCTTAGAGTGCCCTTTGGTCAGACTTCCTTTGTTAGTGTCGCCGAAGGAATCCAAAGAATGCAAAGCATGAGGTTTGGGATCAGTTTGGTTATAGGAACTGCCTTAAGCGTAGCACGTAGACTTTTACCAGTTTTATTCCGTAGGATTCCCGTTTCCCTCTAAGACAACCGGACCAGTTACCCAGAAAGTCCAGTTTCCTTAGCACTTTGGGTTTTGGAGATGGAGCTTTCCTTTTCCTAGACTGGTTACCAACCAAGTCTCCAAGGCCCAACCGTACTCGGTCGCGCCATGACATAGCAAGCTCTATAAGGACACCGCGAGAAAAGGTCACCATGGACATGGTATGGGAGACAAACCAGTTGGACATACTAGCAGATTTGGAAAATCAGGGGATGGAAGATAAAAATGTAATTATTTTTCAGTCTCAGCAACGTCTAAAGGATGAAATTTTTTTTGCCAAAAGGGCATAAGGAGGATGTACAAGAATCCTGTAAAAGGAGAATGGACAGACCTAATTATGAAACCTGGTTTTGGATTTGATAGATATCAATTTTAAATTCAAGAGAATTACTTCCAAATACTTTTACTAAATTTAAATTGGACTCTATAAAATATAGTGAAAAAGGTAGAGGTGGCAGAAGCCAAAAATAGGATGGTCTGGGAGAACCTGTGATATGTTTAAAGGAATTGAAGATGAATACCGTGTCTCGATTGAATGTCCCAGATTCCCCAACTTTAGAGATGGCCTTCTCCCCAAAAGATTCACTGTTAAAACTAGTATACAAATTATTAATAAAAAATGAAACGAGAACAATAAAACCATTTGCACTTATGCGTCATAACATTTGGTGACGCCTGTGTTGTAAGTTGATGTGTCACTGATTAGATGTATGAAAACGTGCAAGGATGACCTGCTTGCGGAGAGAAAGAGATAGCGAGTAAGAGAGAGCATTTGATAGCTGTTTGAGAATGAAAATGTAGGACAGTTAAGTTGTGAACGCTGATGATATTCTACGCAGTAATGGAAAAACTGATATGCGGTAGATAACAGTACGAAATGAGTTGCAAATGTATAATGTGTTAATAGTGTATCAAATGTGTACTGATGTTACGTATTATCATATGCCTCGCTAGGCTATAAGTGTCTAAATGAACCTGTGATAACTAATGTAATACTAACTGCGAAATACACGTGACCCATATGGCTTCCTTGAGAATGTCAATCACACTCATCTCCACTTACTAACAACTCCTTGGAGGCAGACGAAAGGTTGTAATTCAGTGATTTCCTGCAAGGTCAGATTTCACAAATTACATGAAATGCAAATTTTTATATCATTTTATTCCGAATTTAAAGCTTTTAATAATATAAATATCCAAATTCATGAACAAGCCCCAAAACTTTAGCATGTGACAATTTCTTGAAGAATTAAATCTCTTCATGCCAATGAAAGGCCGCACACGATTCTGTTTTGCTCCGACTTTACATTGTATGTCAACAAGGGTGAGCGACATACAAGAATATTCTTATCTATTTAAAGAGAACATTTTCCCTTCCTCAATCACTCGTGTTCACTAAAATGTCCAAATCTAAAGGGTATTGGTCTGTGAAAATGTATGGAAACCTTAAAAATTTGAGATCTTAGACACTGTTTTGAATTTTTAACGGCGTCATTCCGGAAAACCCGTCTTCTACACACACAAAGGATGCCATTTCTTTTGTGATGTGCGTGTGTCGGGGTAAGTATTATCGGCGCATAAACTTAAATACTGGAGAAAAAGTGCAGAACATTCTATTGCATTTACAGGCGCAAGGCATTGTCTGCTAAAAGTGCAATAGAAGATTCCGCACTTTTAGCAGACTTATTTTCGCTTGCATTGCAGGGTTTCGCATGAGCTTGTCTGGAAAATATGCCCCAATTAAATGAGACTGCCATTAAGTAGAGTTGGATGTATGGATTTATTTTGTGTGTACCGGGGGCCTTTTCCAGCAAACTAAACAAACAAAATAAAAACAAAACAAAACAAAATACCTTATTCACACTCTGTAAACTTCACGAGTTGAGAAGTCACTGGAATGAACTTTTAAGCACATTCATGGATATGATGATAAGGCGCAATCTATGATCGTTACAACTGTCATTGACCTAAATGGTTTCGTCACAAAAATAAAAATGGCATGTCAAAAGATAACGTGCCACAGCCACAACAGAGGCTCCCTGGGTTGTTGTGAGACATGTTTTTAACCCTTTGATTGGCGCTTTTGATGTAGGCTGTACGTCATAAACTCTGTGGGATCGGGTCCGCTGTTGACGTACGCCGTATGTCATGCTAAATCACTGTTTTTGTTTCGCCTATATCCCGACATAATCCTACTTTTGAATAATGAGACTTAGTTCCCCTGAACTAGTTATTTTTATGTTTACTTTTTTGTTCAGGGAATGACGGACCAGAGGGGAAATGCTTGTAGCAGAGAACGGATTAACTCAGCTATCTTTTGACAAAAAGGCATATATGCACTATAAATCGTAATGCATAATATGTGTCTTTTTATCATAAGAGGGCAGAACTTTTAAACTGTGAAAAACACAAAACATTGAACTTTGATATTTAAAATTTAGATCATTAACAGACTATGTCTAGCTGCTAAGGAGTGGTAAATTTTAAGGTAACGAAATTTGAGTTATGGAAGTTATCGTACTTTGAAATTTTGAAGAACCTTCGGAGGGAGGAGACGAAGGGAACTGTTATAGATGTATGCCTGTCTAGAAACCCCTGAACAGGATGGGCGGATTTCATAGGTGGGGAAGATTGATCGTAATGAAGATGGGCTGTCATTATGATATAAAAGACTGAAAATTTGTAATTAATTTTCATCCATTTTTAACGTACCTGTTTTAATACATGTGAAATACAGCTACTAGTCTACATCATTAATTAAAAATATATCTGTTCATAAAGTATTTGTCGGAATAGATATTCCACATACTCAAAATGCTAAGTTTGTATAATAATATATATATCTATAATATGCAGTGTGCATGTGTTGGATCTCATGTATGTGCCAATTTGTAATATGATGTGTGTGTCTGATAATAGTGTTTATACTGTAAAGCGCCTCCAGCTTTTCGAGGACGAGGCGCTATAAAAAGGCTCTCTATTATTATTATTATTATTATTATCATTATCACCATTACAGAAAATGTGTTGTTTGTAAAGCTTATGGTTTAACGATAACCGCCATAGCGTTTGTTAAAACATTTATTCACATGTATTCACAAGATCAAAACGCTTACATGAGAGTTTAGACTTCAATGGGACTAGCGGTGTTTTCAATAACAGCATTAAAAAAAATGCATACGGTGGCATAAACTGTCACAGCCGGAATAAGGATTCTCAAACTTTCCACGGTAAGCATACCCCTTTACACACTCCACCTGATAATCCCGTGAACTCCTTTCAGATCTGCCGAAATCCTCTGATGGTGAAATAATGTGAATGAGGAGATGTAATGATTTATAATTTCTGTTTTTGTTGAAATAATAATATTTGACATACCGATTGGCATTAAAAGCTCCTTACTGGAAAGAATGCCTACAATAAAGGAAACAATAATACTATAGGAACAACATATAACACACCTTATTTAGACAGATATATGGTATATTCATTAGGAGCAGATAAAAACATTTAATTCCGAATTAAAGAATTTGATTTACGTCAACAAATTACCACCGTTTGAGCAAAATTCAATAGGAGATGAGACCATCCTCTGCTCTTCAGGATAAAAGTAATGAGTAGGTTATAATAATGATAACAATAATAATAATAATAACAACAGTGATAATAATACTGTAATAAGTTTTATAAGTCTTGTGTCAAGAAAATGCTTGCTCACACTCAAAAAAATTCCCAACTCCCTTGCCATTTTACAAGCGCTCATGATTAGCATTCGTAAAATATCGTACGCTGCCTTTAGCCAGGAGTCCATGTTTCACGTTTCAGATGGGTGGACTGTTGAAAATGTGACTCGAATGCTTTCCTATGGCATTTCCTTCGTGATTGTGATCAGGAATCGAACCCATGGCCATAAAATCCAAAGCAATGCTGTAACCGTTCGAGCACACAGCTCCACATGGTACACAAATAGTGCACCAATGTACTCTTGGAATCTTCATTTCTGGGTGCGGTGGGGAGAGGGGGGAGAGGAGAGGGGGGAGGGGAGAGGAGTGCATCTAGGGTAAAAAAAAACAACCGTCAATTAGAAAATGTGAACTGGAAAATAGATCTAGTCATCTCTGGCTGAATGTATGCCACTTCGGAAAGATCATCAAGAATTAAATGGTGATTATAAATGATAGCGTAAACAAAGCGTCTTAACTTTTAGATTAAAATTATAGTGCCCGCCATGCACAGTGTGATATCTGAGGGGCCGTTACTTATTCATATGCTAAAAGATGCATAAGCACAGTCTGACTGTTTTCATCCATTCACATAGAAAACTAAACCAAAAGAAGCTTTAGCAATGAATACAAAACTGCAGGTTGTCTCATGAAGTGACACGCAAACTATTGAAAACGATCTGTCATCTTTGATCAGTCTGCAATATCTCTTCAAAGAGTTAGAAATGGAAATCACAGTGTGAACGGCCTTTACCGTAAAATTGTATGTTTCATGCCAGCAATATACCCAGCTGGTGGTTCGTAATAACGACTGTTTTGAAGTATAGATTAATGTTGTAAGCATTATACATTTATATTGTCAGCATTTAAAGATTCACTGTGTGGGCGAAGAACATATACGTGGGCATTTGGTAACGGGCTGCACTGTTGGAACATTCTAAAAATTCCGTGCGAATAGTCGCTCATTTTGTCACCTTTGTTTCGAGGGGTACCTTTCATGGCCCCATCATGATAAATTTGAACATGTCAATGATGTTTTCTTAGCATTTCATAATAATAATAATAATAAAGTTAGAAAAAGTTACATTAATAATGTACTTGCTAAGTCTTATATCCAGGCAACACCCGCTCATAAAAGTTCGCGTTATCATCACGCTGGTAGGCCAGACCACTCAATAAAATTTTCAACTCCCTGGGAGCAAATAGCGCAGCTGCCTTCCGCAGGTAGCCAAGTATCCATTTAACAGACGAGAAAATATGTAAGTGATATACATTCTGAAGGCATCTTCAACATGACCATAGTAGGACTCGAACCCGAAACATTTTGATCTTAGGTCCAGCACAGCAACCATTCGGCCATGTTGTTATATCTTACAGTTTTAGGCTAACTGCCCAATAAGCTTATGATCTTGATCTGGCTTAAGAGCTACGGTAATTAATTTACAAGGCAAACTGTAGGTACTATTAATCGTAAGATAGAGGTCTTTGGAACCTATTAAGTTTTCTTCTTTTGGCCTTATTAACATTTTGTGTTATTCTTCAAATACCACTGTGATTTCGGGAAATTTATTCCATGGAAGTTAAAGTACTTCTTTTGTCCGATCTTTTAGAGGGAAGAAAAAAAGGAGGTCAACGCCCAAAATTTTTCACAAATCTGCTTCGAAAAAGATCACCTCGAATTCTGATTTGGTCCCCAATTTTTCATTACGCTGGATTTGACCGCGTGCTATTACATAGGCCTACACACTTTGTTTTTTTATCTAGAAGGCTCAAATTGTACCTGAAACTTTTATAATCGAATGCTTTATTTAGATCACAGATCATTTTACATATATCTACAAACTGACAGTGGCTGGCAGGACCCCAAAAAAGGGGGATTTTATATATTGGCGGATTAATTGGCTTGTACAATATGCGTGATTTGCTCCTGTAATAGGTGCCAAAAACCTTAACTCCCAGTTACTCCTTTGTCGGGGACTACTTTTTGATGCCTTGTGCCCTTATGTGTGCATAGGAAAAAGTGAGCTAAAAGACACACAGTCACAGGTAACACAGTATAGATAGAGAATCTGTGGTGAGTGTTTGTTTGAAATCAGATTTATGAAATTTATCGTATTCGCTTCGCTCTCGTGCATGATTTTCAATACAAGGGTTTGATTTTTGTAATAACCTAACTTAAATACAATCACATAAAGGCAGGATTACTTACAGTCAGAGAGACAAAAGAACAAGGCTGGAGATACTTGATAGAACTGGTAATCGAATATATTATAGATCTAGATGTGACTGTGTTTCTCAAGGATCGATTCTCGCGAAGACTCGGAAACGCTTTTTATTCACGAGGGTCTTAACTTTTGCGAGCCGCAGTGATGGCTTTCTCGAATGCGTAGGAGTCTGATCACCACACGGATAGACAAAACGTACTGTAATCGATAATATTGGATGGGACACATTACACATCCCCAGAAGTTGTAATACAGACTGTATAGGAGACATCTTATCATTCAATGCGCAGTGGAGTTTGATTGCCCTTTTTTCCTTCTCTCTTAGTAAAATCAAATACCAAATTATTATCAATACGATAATCCTTTTTGTGCTATATGGCTACGATTAATGCATCATTTTCTTTTCTTTTTTTCTAAATAAATCCCAAAATGATTCTTTGAATTGCTCTTGAAATAACGTACCTGCTAATTATTTCTAAGCCTAATTTGATCTCTGTCAATAATGAATTCTAAAAAAAAAACTCTCTGAATGCCTTAATTCAAAATAAAACAATACAATAACTACACAGTTTAAAATTATGAACAAAATGAGCTATATATTTCTGGGCATTTTAGCGATAACACGTGTCTAATTCCAGTATGGCGGTCCTTTCCACGGCAGCTGGTAAAGTTTATAACTTTTTTTTTTGCATAAATTAACTACGGGAAGAAAGGACTTCCGACAGCAAAGGACTTCCGGCAGGCGACTAGGGCGGACGCGTTTGTGAGTGGGGAAAAGGACAGAAACGAAATCGACCGACATCCACAAAATCTGTAGCAAACATGCCTGTTGAAGGACTGCCTGCAACAGTAGAAACTGCAATCAACAGACTCTTACAGGATGGAGACTTGTCTTCCTTTAAAATCGCCGGCAATCCGCGATGTACGACGGTCGTCCTTAGGTTCAGCGAATCAATGGCGAACCATGGTATGGAGACGCCGGATCGCTTCGTAACACCTGGTCAGTGGCGCCGGAAATCCCCGTCCCAGCTAAGACGAGACCAACAACGCTTGGATTCTTATCAGCAAGCATCAGCAAAAGCATCA
>JAWQUT010000073.1:1058738-1074425 GCA_033807755.1 Ellobium chinense
AGATTTAGGTCGCGTAGAACCGGCTATAGTAGCGCAAGAATGTGTGGGAACAGGAAGTGAAATGCATTAACAATTACAATGATGATATGTTGATAAAGCTCAGAGAATAAATGAGTAAGTGTAACAGTTAGGTTCTTAACAATAAATTCATTCACTCACTCACTCATTCAAGCAACTCGTCCATCATGTGCACACTCGCTCATACACTTCTCTCTCTCTCTCTCTCTCTCTCTCTCTCTCTCTCTCTCTCTCTNCTCCCTCTCTCTCTCTCTCTCTCTCTCTCTCTCTCTCTCTCTCTCTCTCTCATACCTTCACACTAATTTTCTGTAATTTCTCAGGAAGTTTACGGAACCTTTACTTCCTTTTCACGATGGGTTGGTAGATTTTTTGCGCGTGTCCGTCACCTCCGCCCTGTCCTACTCCACGTACCTGATTCTTGTTTCTCGCTGATCCTTTTGGGTGTCTCTATGTTGTGACGGTCTTGCTAAGTGTAAAAAAAAAAAAGAGAGAGAGAAAACAAGAACGGGGGGAAGGGATAAGTAACAGAGATTAATATCAAATAAAGGATGGGAAGGGACGAGTATCAGAAATTGATTTATATCACAACTACGCACCACGGACTGGGGACCCAATATTCATAACCCGGTGCAACTTGTAAAAACAATAACTTCCACCGGAAGTTCCTGCTCGGAAGAGTTAGTAAGTAGAGCTCAATCTGCAAGGAAGTGTATATCCGCTTGAGGTGTCAAGATGGTGCATATCCGTTCTACTAGTCGAGTGGGTATCAATGCTCGGTCATAAATTATTAACGTTTACAGAGGACTCCAACGAACTCCAATACCAGAGAACCAGTTTATCGTTTAAAGTTCATGAAGTTCAGTCATTTCACTCAATGGTAACTTCTCGAGAGCGTGGTAGAATTGTGATAAAAAGATATTGTGATTACCCTGTGTCTTTTTTTTTGTTGTTGTTGTCGCTTTTTTATCATGTGGGAGATGTAGTGATTTTCCCCATTACGATTAAGCACAGTTGACTGTATTCGAGTTTGCGAGCAAGGTCATTAATTTGGGCAGGAGAGATAGTTAGGATGAGTGCTAACATTCTGACAAAAAGATGGATCTTATTTAGTCAAAAAAAAAAAAAATCACACATTCTAGAAATCAGTGATACCGATTGTCTATAACATTAACTACAGAACAAATTAGGTTTTCGTAGGGCTGCTGGATTTTTGGTAGGCCTAATCCCCTCTTTCCTTTTCTACCCATGAAGTAATGAAATCTTAATCTTCCTGTGGATAGTGCCACCCTCTGCGCTTGACATTTGACCACAGATAAATATTCTTCACATCCAAAAGTTTCTTTGTATAGTGAAATTGTATGGCTATGTCGCAAAATTTCTCTCTCGGGGATATAGTTATGTCTATTCCTTGATATCAAATCATTTATCATATTACCACTTTCTGAAGTAACTAATGCTCCCTCACGATGACCACTGTTTACCGAATGTCTTGTACCAAAGTGCAAATCTGTTTAAGGGCGTATCTTTTATGTATTGCTAGACAACATTTCTGTCCTACTCTTTAAACATTTTCAAGCAGAATCGGGCAACTTTGGTCATTTCTTTATGATTTTCAGAATTTAGCTGTCTTATGCATCTCTCCATATTATCATACTCACCTTGTTTGGTAGAAAGATGGGTCTTTCACATCTAGTCGAATTTCACACACTCTAGAAGACAGTGATAGTCTTCCTTTAAAACCTTAACTACAGAACAAACTCTACTCTCATACTCAATTTTTGGTACACCTCGCCTTTCCCTATCTATCTATCTATCTATCTATCTATCTATCTATCTATCTATCTATCTATCTATCTATCTATCTATCTATCCATCCATCCATCCATCCATCCATCCATCCATCCATCCATCCATCTATCTATCTATCTATCTATCTATCTCTCTGCCTGCCTGCCTGCCTGTCTGTCTGTCTGTCTGTCTGTCTGTCTGTCTGTCTGTCTGTCTGTCTGTCCCTCCCATGAAATTATGCGATCCGAGTCTAACTTTGGATAGTGCCACTCTCCGTGCCTGAGACCATAAGGAAATAATCTTCATACCCAGTAGTCCCCTTTTTGAGGGAAAGACATACGGCTATGTCGCAAAATTTCTCTTTCAGAGGTTTCGTGTAGTCTAGTTTCCTTGATATCAGAGATCATTTATCATATCACCAATTTCCTAAGTATTTAATGCGCACTCACGATGACCACTGTTTACTGACAGTCGTGTACCAAAGTGCAAGCCTATTTTAAAGGCATACCTTTTATTCGCTAAGTAAACAAATTTTTGCGAATGTAAACAACCCGATTCCTCAGGCTATTCATAATGTACCCGCCACTACCCCAGTGGGGCATATTCTGCTTATATGAAGCGTATATAGGCTATTATATTACTTTAGCAGGCAAACTCTTAGAATTTTTTTTGATAAGTCCACAGCATTTCAATTCTTATTTGCTAATTCTGATCGGGCATAATGTAGGCGTACGCGTTTAGGCATATTTTGACACTAAGATTTTACATATTATGAATTTAGAACAAACACTAAGCCGATTTAATATAATTTGGAGAGTGACTATTTTTTTTTTGGTAGTTTTTATATTCGAGCTGACAAAGTACGTGTCTGACACATCGCATGTAGAAGGTACTCAAGTAGCGTTCATGTCCCTACTGTGGCACGAAGAGTTCTACAAAGGAACTCGGTTATAACGGCATAACTGCACTGGCAGGACTTTGAAATTCTTTATCGTTATTACCTTGCTTCGTTTCGAAGAATTCTACATTGGAACCCGGTAGTAAAGGGATGCCTTAATGGTTGGGACTTTTAAGATTTCACCATCATTGCCGTGCTTGTTTTGAAGAGTTCTACAATGGAACTTGGTAATAACGGGAGGCATGAATGGTCAGGAGTTTGAAATTTTTACCGTTATTACCGTGTCTTAACCTGAACTATATTCTCATGGTTCATGTCATTGTGTATAATCCATAGGCAGACTTTGCCTTGATGATACTACATTTTATTACCGTGAGGTAGTCAGTCTGTACATATTGACGCGAGGCTTTTCACCCATGTATAAGCTGTCAAACCACATCGTTCGTGCAAAACTTCGTACAAGGGTGAGGTCGTTATGCTGTAAAAGCAGGATTTTTCAAATTCCAGGTATAAACATGAAAAGTTTTATGTATATATATATATATATTCGGCATATCTTGATCAAAATTTATCCCTAAAATGAAATTCATTCAATACTCACCAAAAATGCCACCTTATCACTATTAGAATTGACTTTGTTGTATTTTTTTTTCATTCGCCAGACTCTTTCTGTGTAAGTCCGGAAAATAAAAGGCAAGTGACTTTTTTTTCCGTAGAGTGAAAAGAGCTGCAAAATCAGATGTTGATCGGGACGTATCAACAAGATCCTGGCGGAGAAAGGTCTGCATAATGTTAATGCTAATGTAGATGATCTCGAAGCGCTTGTTTTAGACAGCTTTCTTTCAAATATGATAAGGGGCTGTGTTCACATGGATGCTTTTAAGTACTGCCCAAAAAAAAATTGCAGATGTGGCGCAGTCAGCGTAGATATGAGCGTCACAGGTGTGGGTGTGAGTTTATGCACGAGAGTGTGTTATTACAAGTCTACAAAGAGCATAGACACACTCAAGCAAATGGAGCCAGATGGAAGGATGGATGGACAGAGCAAGTGCTCCGGTAGAATACGTACATACCGCAAGAATGACCAACGCTACACAAATATTGTAAACTCGTAAAAAAAAAAGAAGACAAAAGGAGAGAGAGAACAATAGAGAGAAAGAGGGTGAGAGAGGGAGATGAATGGATGAATCAATCAATCATCCAATCAATTTATCAATCAATCAATCAATCAATCAATCAATGATTGAAGACAGTATCAGTTTGTAGACAGTTTGAAAATTTTGAGCAAGACTTTTTGAGAAAGAACCAGGGCAGCCCAAAGATATCAACAAAAATAGAGAAGAATCTGACCTAAAGAGTGAGAGGGACATGGAGATAGAGAGAAGATGAAAAAGTTACACAAATTCAGTGAGAGAGGGTAAGGAGAGGGGCGGGGGGGGCCCATAAGAAAACCATATCGTGAGATGACGTTGTCGACGACCTTGTATAGCAGTATTACTTCGTGGGTATTTGTTAATCTAGATGAACTATGAGATTGTATCGTTGGATGCCATGTTTGGGAACAGCGTTTGCTGTAACACATACAGCAAAGTTCAGTTCTTGAATGGCAGTATCTACCAAGTACCACAGCGTTCGCAGGTGAAGGATGAAAATGGTGTGTCGATCAGGTGTTGAGCCTTCGTCTGGAATCGATTCTCTTCGGCCTGTCTCGTCAGATCTTCCTCGCACTGGAAGAGACACCTCCTCGTTTCCTGACTCCAGACACATCTAACTGCAGCAGTCGATTCCCAATCATCTTTATTGACTGGAGATGTGTATACTGTACTTATATTTAAATTTATGCCGCTTTCGATATCCAGTGGTATAATAACTAGTATAATAAGTTGACAAGCGCCGTTTACATCACACGGATGCATAATTTTAGAATGCGATAACACTGGATCCGAATGGCACATCATCTGGATATCTTTTTTGTGTCCTATCTTTGTCATTGTTTCGTAGACGAAGGGCTGACTCCACTGGATTCGGACAGGGCATGTCACATGGGCATATTTTTTTGTAAAATCCTATCTTTCTCAATATTTTACAGACGAAGCTGAATCCACCAGATCTAGTGGGTTTGTGACCCCCTAAGGCGATCTGGAGCGGATGGAGCAACTGCAGAGTCAGGACAGTCGTCAAGACAAAGCGTTTGGGATCAGTATTTATGAACTATAGATCTAGATCTACTCATAGTTATATGTTTTGCTCCATAAGCAATAAAACGATCACTCTGGTATAAAAATGACATAAGGGAGGCTCCCTTTTGCGCCTCAAAGTGGGTTATCTTGACAGAATATCGAGATTTTAGACTGTGATATGCTAAAATAATGTGGCACAGATTGATGCATTTGCAGTAAACGCTGAACAGTCAAAACCTCCCGAAACATCCAATAAAGAGCTCCTCTGAGGCCCAGTGGCGTCGCTTGGCCCTTTCAGTAGTGGGTACCAAACAGACCTACTTGTCACTTAAGGGCATAATAAGACACTGTGTAACCTAGATCTGCATAAAATTCCCGGATCTTACTATCTACAGCTACACATTATTATGACGATACTCACCTATTTATTTGAAGAGAAAATCGACTGTGTTGTTTTATGGCACCAAATTGGACAATCGCATGTTTTGTTTTTTTTTAATCGCACAGTCACTCTAAATTCATGACATATTAATAACTGTTCGGCTTCGAAATAGCGCGCACACACACACACACACACACACACACACACACACACACAAAGCGCTGCATAATCGAATGCACCCGTCTCACTAAACTAAGCCAACCAACCCATGGCTTTGGGTCCGAACACTGCGATTTAAAGAAATATCAGCCTGCTAATAGCAAATCTTGTCACATCCCTTTCATTAGATAAGCATGACAAGCTGTATTGTCTTTATTTGTATGAGGCATCAAATATATATATATTCTTATAAGTATCAAAATCAAGTACAAGTAACAGTTATGCAAAAAATACGAAATTTCAATTAACAGGTTTACCATACTGGTGTCATTAGATTTTAATTTTTGGTTTACGACGCTTAACCCGCGATCTATACACGCTTAACTAGAGATAGCCTACTGTTTTTTTTTCCTTGGAACCAGAGAAAATATGGTTCTGAGATCGATTTAGAATGCAGGGGAAGATAATTTCTCTCGCTTTATAGATGCCTCAGTCGTGAGCAGAGACATTTTTGTTGGCACAGTGCACTGAAGGCATTGCCATTTGGCTTTGTCGAGGGTTTGATTTTGTACTGGCCGAAGTTTGACTTCACTAACTGGATTCGTGCTGAGCTCTTGGGGACACGTGCGTTTTATAGACTTGATTCGGTGTGTGGGCTAATGTTTGCTCTGGACAACCCTGATTGCGGTGCAATAATCCTGCTTCCTACCATCGGTATGTTAGAATAATGCCCTATGTAAACCAGGACCGTATATCAAAAGGATGAAATGCTCCACAACTTTTAGTCTGCAAACCCCACGTTGCGTTCCACGAGCTTTTGATGTTCCATGATTATCAGAAAGGCAAATAACTATACCTGCGCATTATGGTGCTTTTGATAGTTTACAGTATTTCTGAACTAAGTGAACTGAGCGTTCCATCGGCGCTGGATGATCAAGAGAGTTTGATCCCTTTTGGTCAGGTCTACACAATGTACGCTAATAGCATAATTCCCATAATATGCATCATGTATGTTTGCTGTTTTTGCAATGACCATTAATTTTACATGGTTCATCAGTATATGCGTGAATAAAATGTAAGTACATGTGTACATGTGCTCAGGTTGATCGCCCACTGCGCCTTTGATGCAAGATCAAGCTGCAGGTCTACACCACTCTTCACCACATGTGATGCTGTACAGTTTTGACAATCTTTTTTTTTTATTTTATTTAGACTGTTAATAGTAATGTTGTGAAATGTTGTATTATTACATGGTATTTTATTGATACGTTTCCAGGAGTGGAATTACAAAACAGAAAAAACATGCACCATGATTGCCTACACAATTTTGGGATGATAATTAATGTTATACGTTTTAGTACCTTGCCATATTTCTAAAGAATGGTGCAAAGAGAGTGCTATTTGATTCTTGGGAACCCTACTGGTTTTTAGCTGTTTTTCTTTTCTTTTTCCAATGCATTTTGTTAAATGACACAAAACACTTTGTTAAATAACACAGCTTAAGATTTTAATGATAGACTAGTCAGAGATGCTAGCTAACAGTGAAGCTGCTTAACAAGAAAGCGTCGTTCGTGCTGGAAGTTAATGCTTCTGAACAAAAACGCAAAACACTGTATTTCGAATGTGCTCTTTGTACAACTATATAAAATTCACTTAACCATTATTCCAGTAAAATAACAAGGAAAATTCAAGCCGTAAGCCTTTTCTCTTTATCAGCAGATTAATTTGAAAACTTACCTCCAACAGTATGGAGGAAGAAAGATGAAACATTAACAGGACATTATTTTAATTATAAGATCTTGCCCTGCTCTACAGCCCTCCTACCCTTTTTGCTCGAGCAGCAGCAATCGTTACATGTCTGCGTCATCGTGGTAGACAACAAATACTCGGCAACCATTCAACACACGGATTTAGGTTCTAATGATCTATTATGATATTACCTCTTTGAATCTCTATCTCCTCTGTGTGAGCAGTTGGGAAGTGTGGCAGGGTCATGGGTATATATAATAGTAGTCTTGCAGTGGAAATTAGGAAAGTTTCTATTCCTCTGAAGTTAGCGTCCTTGTAGTGCAGTAGTAGCACGTTCAGACGCAATCTGAGAGGCCCTGAGTTCGACACCCGGCAGAGACAGGAAATGATTTTGTAATGTTAGTTTTGTTTTGGGTTTTTGTGTGTGTGTGTGTANGATCAAGAGAGTTTGATCCCTTTTGGTCAGGTCTACACAATGTACGCTAATAGCATAATACCCATAATATGCATCATGTATGTTTGCTGTTTTTGCAATGACCATTAATTTTAGATGATTCATCAGTATATACATGCGTGAATAAAATGTAAGTACATGTGTACATGTGCTCAGGTTGATCGCCCAATGCGCCTTTGATGCAAGATCAAGCTGCCAGTCTACACTACTCTTCACCACGTGTGATGCTGTACAGTTTTGACAACATTTTTTATTTCATTTAGACTGTTAATAGTAATGTTGTGAAATGTTGTATTATTACATGGTATTTCATTGACTGATAAGTTTCCAGGAGTGGAGTTACAAAAACAAAAAAACATGATCTGCACCATGATTGCCTACACAATTTTGGGATGATAATTCATGGTATACGTTTTAGTACCTTCCCATATTTCTAGAGAATGGCGCAAAGAGAGTGCTATTTGATTCTTAGGAACCCTACTGGTTTTTAGCTGTTTTTCTCTCTTTTTTCCAATGCATTTTGTTAAATGACACAAAACACGTTGTTAAATAACACAACGTATGATTTTAATGATAGACTAGTCAGAGATGCTATAGCTAACAGTGAAGTTGCTTACCAAGAAAGCGTCATTCGTGTGGAAGTTAATGCATCTGAACAGAAAAGCAAAACAATGTGCTCATTGTAGAACTGAATAAAATTCACTTAACCGTTATTCCAGTAAAATAACAAGAAAAATTCAAGCCGTAAGCCTTTTCTCTTTTTCAGCAGATTAATTTGAAAACTTACCTCGAACAGTATGGAGGAAAAAAGATGACACATTAATTATTAGGACATAAATTTAATTCTAAGATCTTGCCCTGCTCTACAGCTACCCTCTTTGCTGGAGCAGCAGTAATCGTACATGTCTGCGTCATCATGGTAGGCAACAATTACTATGCAATCATTCAATACACGGATTTAGGTTCTTATGATCTATTATGATATTACCTCTTTGAACCAGTTATCTATTTCCTCTATGTGAGCAGTTGGGAAGTGTGGCAGGGTCATGGGTATATAATAATAATAATAGTCTTGCAGTGGAAATTAGGAAAGTTTCAATTCCTCTGAAATTAGCGTCCTTGTAGTGCAGTAGTAGCACGTTCAGACGCAATGTGAGAGGCCCTGAGTTCGATACCCGGCAGAAACAGGAAATGATTTTGTAATGTTAGTTTTGTTTTGGGGTTTTTTTGTGTGTGTGTGGGGTTTTTTTTTTCGGCTCTTCTTCGCAAACTGGATCTAAAATTCGATATTTCATAGTAAATTGATTGAATCCTTTGAGACTCGCTTTCCTGATAATATCAGATGAGGTTCGTATTCCTCCCTTGTGATGATAAGGAATAGAAATAAAATATATCTTACCATCTGGTTACATCTAGAGCTATAACTGGTTTCACGAACTCCCATAATAATCAAGATTTCTTTTGTGGTTCACGGCATTTTTTTGTGTACTCTTATAAATTGGTGTCTGAAAATATAGTCGGCTTCGCTTAATCACAATCCGGGTACTCACAATTCCTACTTTATTACAACATTTGCCATATAAGAAAAAAATGATGTCTTATTATATAATTATTACAACTTCTCTTAAAGCCAACTTATTTTCACGCTCCCCAGGCATTGCGAGTAAATGGAGTTGACTCTACAGAGCTGCTATAGAACATAATAAAAATTGCATGAAAGGAATATCAAGGGTAAAATATGTAATTAATGTAGGTGATTCACAGCGGCTGACACTTGGATGAACATGAAAATAAATGTCTTATTGAAGAGAACAAAAGAATCGTGAGGGGCAGATACAATATTAATAATGTAGGCGTAACTGCCGACAAGCTTCCACACGGTCAGTGCCCCACAAAATGGAAGCGATTTCGGAGAGCAATGGCTTTCGATCGTGTTTTACAACTACAGTCAACCTCGCTTACTCGCAACATCCACTCAATCACAACATTTTCTTCATAACAAAATAGTGTACTTTTACATAAAATTCGCTGAATAATCGCATGTCTTTTCAATCGCAATTTTTTTTCACGCTTCCGAAAATGTGCGATTAAGCGAAGTTGACAGCGCATGACGTAAAATCACGATCATATGAATGTATGAGTTTGAATACGGCTTATGAATACCGATTCTGGCCTGAACAAACCAGCGAACCTTTCACACCATGGCCTAACTACATAACGGTTAATACATCGTTTTTTGCGAAGTCATGAAATGTACATAGCCTATTATTATGAAATGCTCTGAGACTGCAATGAATACGTTTTAAAACTGCGTCGGTAGTCCCACTCGCTTACACAGGAATGACAGGCTAAACGTTGGCGTGACATCAAGGGATACCTCCAGTCCTCTTTCTACCCCTTTCCCTCTCCCTTTCCAGTACTCTAGGACATCCTGAACACCCACCTCCGCCTTTACTCCCAACCCCACCCCTTGACCCCAACCCCAACCCCATTTTCAACGTATGATGAAACTTCACCTTCAACATAAAAGAGGTGCAAATAAAATCGAAGTGATGACAGAGAAGAATAATCTATGCTTAAATGATGAAGCTTACTTCTGCTTTAGGCTCTGTATGATGTTTTTCAGTGAATTGATAATAAGGCAACAGGTGAAGTAGGGTGAGATGTGAGTGCGTGCGTGCGTGCGTGCGTGCGTGCTTGCGTGCGTGCGTGCGTGCGTGCGTGCGTGTGTGTGTGTGTGTGTGTGTGTGTGTGTGTGTGTGTGTGTGTGTGTGAGAGAGAGAGAGAGAGAGAGAGAGAGAGAGAGAGAGAGAGAGAGAGAAGGCCGGTAGGTTCAAACAGCCAGAATAAAAACTACACATAAGTTTATTTGTTCATTGACTCCTATTCAAGGAAAAACTGAACCGCCTGAGCAACCCTGTTTAATCCGAATTATGCTAATGTTTCTAGCTGGGATTAGAACTTTGGTGCAATGCTCTTCGTTTCAAGGTCAGCGATGGAAGTGATTATCTTCAACTATGCTCTATTTAGATTTAATGAAAAAGGGATGCACCATAATAAAATGTGCAAATTTAAAACTGTGTTGTTTAATAAAGACATTCAGAAAAACCCATTTTAATTTCTCTTTCAAATATTTTACCAAGACTTGCCCATAGAGGATCAAGCTCCCAAAGAATCAGAATCCTCTAAACCAATGAACGTGTGAACGTGAAGCAATCACCAACACAATGACATGCACTTTAAAGTGGTATGGGACGCATTCGGTGCTCTTGAATATGACACTATTTCTGTATGAGAGTATGAAAGTTTCACATGTGGGGACTTATAGTCGCTTCTTATTACTGTGAGAATGGTAATAATACAACCATTGTTTTACCCTGTGGAGTTGGATGCCACGGTAATTTCAAATCAAAGGCATGCGTATTCAGTCAATACCTAAAGACAAGAAACAGAGAGACATTTGTTTGATAATAATCAGCGAAATTAAGCAGCATAACTAAGTTTACAGACAATGAAACTCCCCAATCACTCTTAGTACTCACAGTGCTTTGAACGTTGCGCCATTCCGTTTCTTGTCCTTATTTCACGTAAAAGGCATTATGCCTTTCTGAAATTGGGACAACAAATGTATCAGCAAAAAAAAAAAAAAAATTACCAACATTGGTCGCTGTAGCTCTCACTGTGAGTCATGATGGAGGTGTATTAAAGATGCCCACTTACAGCGGTCAGGCGGAGACCAAAGATTTGTCTCACAAATAGCTACCATCGCACCGTATGAGATACACGCAAGTAAATCTCCAACATACTAGCCCTAATATGTCCCCATACAAAGTTGATATGCCATTGTTAATTTACTAAAGGTACCTGTAGAGATTACGAACAAAACAATGAATGTTAATAATGTTTTTTTAAGGGATAACCCTATTATGCGCGCGTCCCGTACAGAATAGACTATAGCACGGTACAGAATGGTGCGATCCAATGTCGTGTCGTACCGTGCTGTGCCGCACCACTGTAATGTGCTGAATCGCGTTTTTGTGCGCTGCACCACCATGTTGTAATGTAGTCTACTTTGTAAATTTCATACCGAATTTATGGAAATAACATCTCTACCATCTGTGTTTTACAGCCTTTTGAATTTCCATTTTATACAATGTTGCCGCATTATGAATGTTATTGTACTGAATGAAGTTCCCCTGCTCATCACTCCGTGGTGTTGGCTTGAGACAGTTCGGTAGGGTTTCAATGAACAGATGGTCACAGTAGATTACACGGGCGCATTAATTTTAAGGTCGCTGCGGTTGGACTCACAAGGGAGGGTGATCTATTTATCACATCATTTTTTTCTCCCTCTCAGAGGCCAAGTGACCTTAGCTGTGGCCTGTTCCAATGCATTATTTTGTCACTTCCCTGGCCAGTTTAGGGTATTAAATTAAAGCAGTATTGTTTCGGGTCAGAGATTTGAAAAGATATGGGCTGCCAATGAGCTAATCCCTTGTTCTCTTGAAATAGCCTGAGGCCTCAAGTGGCTTTTTTCATGGGGGTGGGTCAAACGAGGAGATACAGCAAAAAACTTTACTTATTGTGGGATATTAAAAGTTACGTATTTTTTTTTAGATCAGATGCTTGTTTCCGTTACTGGTGAGTGGGAATAGCCAACAAAAATTAGGGCTGGAATGACGGCAGTGGACAATACATAGTAAAATGAATATAGCAAAAAGATTTGGGAGTGTGTAACCAGTAGTAACAATGGGACTTCATAACACAATGAAAATAGCCGTCCATTCACAGCTCTCTCTAATGTTATGCGGGGCGCTTGATAGCAGATCTATTACATAGCAATACTATCGGTGCACCACTGAGACTGTAACTCGAACGAAGCTGAAGTAAAAATATAATTATCTGATACCATCGCTATCTGACACTGATCTACTCATGTTTCAAGATGCTTTGATAGTGAGATATCTACTTATATACCTCATTAGATCTGGTAACTATGAAAGCAATAGGTGTTGAGTGTCAACCTACGTATTATTTCGTGATGTCGACGTATGGTGGAAAGGGAGCGTGGGAAAAACAATTCATGCGTGGAAGGTGGTTCAAGAGAACAGTTACAGCGGGGGTAAATTTGTATGAATTTCGGCTTATCTGATCTTGTCAAAAGGACTAGCAGGCGCTGGAGGGATTGTTGTTCAGCATGACGAGGCATGACTGCATCATGTATTATACATAGAGTCAAAAGATGAAAGCTGCCTTTATACTGCATTCATTGCGGTTGTAATCCTCTCCCGACTGTGGCAATTTTATGAGATGCGCATCATTCGAAAACTACATGGAGCGGGGAGTGAACGGACACATAGTATAGGATAAAGGGTAAAGTGCCCAAGAAGACTACTGCAGAGAGAAAATGGGAGAAGCGAAGAAAGTGAAGTGGTAGAAATCGAACCTCGTGACCTCTGCGTCCTTTCCCGAAGCCGAACTAGCAATGATAACACTAGACACGAGACTCACGCACACCACAAGCTTTCCTGCTCCCTCTTTATCAACAGTCGTTAAGCTTCAGTTGTTAAACTCGGCAAGACACATTCACACAACAATAAACATAGTGAACAAACGAGGATCGTTTGTTACTGTGGAATTAAGTTAAACTACATAATAACACTAAAGGATATTTTACCGTCTCTAAATCCAGGTAAAGCCTACATCAACGAAAACTAGAAACTGGTATATCAATTTACAATCGTTAACCACCCTTCCTACTTTATCAAGTTGTAGACATAGCCTAAACTCTTTAGCGTTAAAATTTTATTTGATAACCTGATCCTTTTTTTTTTTTTTGAATAAAATATGAAAATACTACTTTTATTTACCCCGAAAGGAAATTGTGTTACAATGTATTACAGTGTTATACATTTCATTCATATGAATCATGCATGTAAATGCATAATATTACAAATGAAATACACAACAAAGTCATTGCTGTCGGTAGCGGTGCAGCACCCTGGTTTCCCCAGTTCTAAAGCCAGGTACTCAAAAATAATTATTATTCTTCTGAGTATATAATGAAAGTTCTCAATCCAACTTGGGAACAGCCTTCTCCTCTCTATTCCAGATAAAAGTATGCCTGTACTTTTCAACTCAATTGTTCCTTTCCTCTTTTATACAGTACAGTTTTAATCAGATCCTGCATGCTTTCAGAATATTGTTATAGTATGGTATTATTTCTCCAACAGCACTTTTCACCGGTGCACTAACGTTTCTACCGGCTTGAACAGCGGGAGTTTCATTCAAATTTGTGATTTGTGGTTGTTGAATTCCTTTTCTTTCACATTTTAAATCAATAGTCTATCTCTTGTTAGACTTATGTCAAACGTACAACTGAAGAAGGTTTCATAGCCAAAACATTTTGTCACAGTCGTATTTTTATGTCATTGTCTATTTATATTAAATCACCAGTGACATAATTTGAAAAGCTTTATTTCTTGCCTTTATCACATATAGACCAGGTCTATGTGATTATGTGTGGGGAGCTGAAAATTGTGTTAGGGTCACGGATGACACATTGGACTTACACATACAAGTTAAGAAACAATGTTTAGGACTAATTTTTTTCCCTAAGGCGAGGGCAAAGGGTTTTCTAAAGGTAGATGAGTTTCGGCCCTTTTTGAAACTTCAAAATTGATATTTCACATTAATTATGAAAAATCCAAATTGGGATATTTGTCATTTTGTCAGCTAGAGCGGTTACTCAATTCAGAAACGTTAAGAGAACTCAAAAATATTTCCTTAGATGAAAAACATCATCCAAATAATGACTAGACTGATTAGTTGATTGCTGCTTTGGCGGTTTTTATTGTTCCCTTGAGCGGTTGTCTTTTTTGGAGACTTCAGAACAAAGCCAAAGTAACCTCCCTACATCACGCATGAATGTAACGAATGTAACAGCCTAACTTTATTATAAGTAAAGGCCTTCTAGTAGAGTATTAGCCTATAATGAAGTCGTTGTATCTCTTGCCTGTAATCTTGCCACAAAGGTGCTTTAGATACTGAGAGGTATATGCTTAGACCATGGTCTGTGTGAATCATGAAATCACGGCCACTGAACTTGATATTCGACAATTTTCGTGGTTATTGCCCTTATGACAAGGTGGGAAGACGATACTCAGATTGTGAGACAAAACGATTATGCCGACATAAGCCTTAACTCCAACAGGAAAACGAAAGAAGTTTACACTACAGATACTACTCTGCAATGTAAGTGACACTTACTCAAGATATTACATATGAGAAAACTGGATACTTACAGCTGGGGTAAACTCTGTCAGGAACAAAATGTCACTCTTGATCCAACGATGATCTAAGATGAATTACAGTATTTACAGCCTAAGCTGGAGAATCATAAGGCAGAGACCAATGAAGACGAACTACAGTCAACTCCGCATAACCATAAGTCCTCAGGAGCATGGAAAAGTTGCAATTAAAAGGAACTGTGATTATCCACTGACTTTTGTAGAGATATGGAACATTTTTTGGTGTAATAAACATTTTGTTACATCGAAAAACTTGCCATTATGTTGCGATTACGTGGATAGCAATTTAGCGGAGTCAACTGTGCACTATGACAAAATTTACATATTACCCTTCTCTCCTCACCATTAGTACAGTACTATAATATCAGATTCTCACATTCTCCATATAAAATAACAATAAGCAGTGATGGATTTAGGTATGGGCTACATGGCCCAGGGCCCCCCAAAGGTAGAGGATGAAAAGAAAGAAAGACAGAGAGAGATACAGGAGGAACAGTGGGAAAAGGTTGGAGAAATATTTTATTTTGGTTTGTAAACATGTTGTTGTGGCAGCATATTATCCCAAAAATGGCTGTCTTTTAGTTGACTACACCAAAGCTCTAGACAAAATTTTTTTGCTGAGCCTCCAAAATTATGGGTAGGAATCTAACACCAAACTCTTTGAACCAAAGTGTTTGACAGTCTCTCTCTCTATGTTCCTCTCTCTCTCTCTCTCTCTCTCTCTCTCTCTCTCTCTCTCTCTCTCTCTC
>JAWQUT010000073.1:1074891-1087391 GCA_033807755.1 Ellobium chinense
CTCTCTCTCTCTCTCTCTCTCTCTCTCTCTCTCTCTCTTTCTCTCTCTCCCTCTCTCTCCCTCTCTCTCTCTTTCTTTCTCTTTTCACTGTAGAGAAAAGGCTCCCTTTCACCACGCTTCTCCAGCTCAAGGTCCAATGGACCCTAAATCCAGCCCTGATGACAGAATATTGTTAGATTATTTTAGAGTCTTTCCAACCTTGTTCTTATTAATGACAGCAAGATCTGTGTAGTACACACATGAATAACAGCTGTGAAACATCTCAAAATAAGGATAACGGATACATTTTATTCATACACAAAGGCAAGTTGTTTTCATTACAGTTACAGTCAAACAATACAAAGCACAGAAATAAAATCAGTGCCTAACAAAACCAACTTACAATCCACCTCTATCAAAGAAGACCGACCAAAAAAAAAAAAAGAAAATGGTCACATAAACTCATCATGCATTAATGAAACACACAGCTGAAGTGACAAAATTACATAGCGCATGAGTTTTTAGGCCACTCAAAGATGATCTCAGTTAAGTTATGATTGGACGAGAATTTGATCAGTAAGTAATTCTTATATCTAACCCTCCATGGCTATGAGTTATTTTTATCCATATCTAGCACAGGGAATAATGAAGAATCAGCACTTTGAGAAGTGAAGTTAGAACTAACATACATATAGTTGTGACAGACAGAGGTCTTCAACAAAAACTTTCTGTCCGTAGGCCATATGTGGGCCGTAGGCCATATGTGGGCCTACAATATCAGTTATGAGGTATTTCCACCATATTATCATATATAAACGTATCTGTCGTATATCAACAACTTTTGGATGAGTAATGTATTTCCATGACAAAAGGTAACAAAATGGTAAGTGCCACACATAACAACCAGGATTTTGCATCATTCACACCTCATTCTCTTTATCACAACATTCTGACATCCGATCCATTAGCAAAATCCTGTCATAAACCATGAAGCATTTTTTCACAGCAGGCATAGACTTTATAAACATATTATTCTTACTCACAATTTTTTTTTTCAGGCAAAATGTTTCATAATGTATTCAAAAAACCGTCAGAACTAAAATTTTGATCTTTTTGGAAGAAAAATATTTTGTCATTCCATCATTTTTGTCAGTGTTTCTAAGACAATAGGAACAGTGCTTTGTACAGATACTTTCATGACTAGTGCTTTTCAGTACCAAAGCAAAGACTACTCCAGTCCAAGCCTGCATTAACAGCCTGTCTACCCTGGGGCTGCTGCTTGAATGTGAATGTTTCTCAAATGATTATTGTAATAGATCTATGCTTCCTCTGTAGGTGCTTGTTCTCCACTTGCTTCCTCCGGTGACTCTCCCTCTTCTTGCTCGGTCTTTTCTCCTTCCTTTAAAGTAAATAAATATATGACTTTAGAGTTGAAACAAGCTCTAACATGACTTTGTAATCTACTGGATCAATCAATCATGCAGAAAGCATTGTGCTAATTATAGACTCAATACAAGCACTGTCACAAAACAACCCTTTTTCATGTGAACACAATAATTATGAAAATGCTTCATAATATACATTTAGCCATACTATAAAACTTTCTGCAAGTCCCAACATTTTTTTTCAATGTTCTGAGATGCTTATTACAAAATGCAACTGACATTAATCTAAAAAACACACCAATTACAATGCATATCTAAAACCCCTACTCTATTTTGTTTTGTTTTAAATTAAATCGTGGTCTTTCTCACTACCAATAAATCAATTCCTAAAAAAGAAGCCCCATTTCCTCATTTACTCAATTCAGCTTCAGATAAAGGCTTGCTATTCATCTCAGTGTGATCCTTTATGGTTGCTGAACTACAAACAAAACTAAGGTGGGTGACCTTTATATTTTCCATATTAAAGGCTAAGCCAGTAATTTAGTGAGTGGTGTGAACGTGTCTTAGCATGTTTATGAGTAATTATTAAGGCCTATGCAATATGTTTGGCCCATACTTCCATCCCTATCATAGCCATTGACTTCCATCACCTGCACACTTTCACTAGAAGTGTAGGAGGTACCAATCAGGCCAAGAAGACTGAAAAGACCTTTAGTGCAGTGGTTATAGTATGAAGGGGAAATTGCATGAGCAGAAAATATCTACCTGTTCAGTGGCCTCTCCCTCTGTTGTTTGGTCTTCCCCTTCTTCTCCCTTAGGTTCTGCAGCAGATTCCTCCTCCGCTGAAGCCCCCTCTGCTCCTGGCTCTTCTGCTTGGTTCTCAACAGGTGGTTCCTCTTTCTCCTCTACAACTGGCAACTTGGATGCTGATGCGGCTTCTCTGGCTTTCCTCTCTTCCTCATCCTGACGGTGAGAAGTATAACATTTTACTGCAATATGGAACGATACTGTAGGTAATATGACAAATGCAACATATGATATACTTAGTAGAGCATATATTTCCGATAAGGGAAAATTGGTGCAAAAGCAGCTACTCCTAAGATGGAGAGTACCTTATCCCACATATAACAGCAGGATAGGGATTGTATAAATATAATTCATAACCCCAAAAGATGCCAACATAAATGCACACTTCATGGTGTTCAAGAAGAGAAAAGTGAATGGCTCAGTGCAGTGTGCTCAATATAGATTTTTGACACCTATTAGATGGGCAAATCACTCATTGTGTACAACCCAATTAATCTGCTAATATATAAAATCCCCCTTTTTTTGGGAGCCTGCCAGCCAGTGATGACCTGTGATCTAATTAAAGCATTCAATTTTGAAGTTTCAGGTACAATTTGAGCCTTCTAGAAAAAAAAAAAATAAAGTGTGTAGGCCTATGTATTCGCATGCAGTCAAAACTAGCCAAATGAAAAACTGTGGACTAAATTAGAATTCGAGGTGACCTTTTTCGAAAAATATTTGGGAAAAATTTTGGGCACTGACCCCCCTTTTTCTTCCCATCAAAAGATTAGGCAAAAGAAGTACTTTAACCTCCATGGAAGTAATTTCCAGAAATCACAGTGGTATATGTAGAATAACACAAATTGTTAATAGGGCCAAAAGAAGAAAAAACAATAGGTGTCAAAGATCTATAAGGATTGATCAGGCCAAGGATTGTAATGATGAAATTCTTCTATTTTAGTGGATCATTTCCCTTGTTTCAAATTCATCATGGCAACAACACACAATCTGCACCAAAATTTAACAGTTTCTTTTCCACACTAAACCCCAGGCTTTTCATCAAGTCTTATTTGAGCTGATAAACCAACAAACAAACACACATGAAAACAGACTTCCCTAGTGAAGGCATCAAAGAAAGATAATACAGGTGGAGTTTAGCACCAATGTTCATTATGGCCTAGCATCACACTAGCATTGATGTTAACATGCAGACTGCGAGCAAGACAAGGATTATCAAATAAATTTAAACTACTTTCACAACAAACAGGGAACTGAGCTTTGAGAAACTTAGACTATCTAACATGCCACATTTCAATACACATACATACCATCTGAAATGAAATTTCTAATCCTGTGCCATAACATAGTTTTTAACACTGTTTTGTTCTAAAGTTTTGCCAAATTAATTACTCTTTCAGTCTCAAGGGCTCTCTGAAGACAAGATTCACATATAGCTAAGTCCCATTTTTGCAACAATGATACATTAAAGTAGAGTGAAAGGGGACATAGATTATTGTCACCCAGGTAAATAGTGTTACAGGTGAAAGCATATTAATAATCAGAGAATAATAACTTTCATTCTTTCCCCCATTTGAAAACTACTGACTATCAAAAATGTAACAGTTTTCCCCACACAAAATGGGGACAACAACCTGTAATAAAACAAATTAATGTCAGGTTTGGTTTTTTTTTAATGCGTCATACTATAACAGAAGAATCACTGTGTTTATTAGCTTATCTTTCTTATTAGCATCATAAATCTGTCCACACTGTGATTACTGACCTTCCGTCTCTCAGCTTCCTCCTCAGACAGCTTTCTTGCTTCTTCCAGTCGCTTTGCTCTTCTCTCTTGCTCTATGCTCTCCTCCTCCTTCTCCTTCTCTAGCTGTTTGGCCTCTTCTTCTTTCTATACCAAAATCATATGGAAGAAACAAGTTAGTTTATTACTGAGGAATACTTTTAAAATTATAGTATCATTAACGCCTTTTTATCTTAACAGTCAATATTGTGTCAAATGTCAGTTCAGTTTTCATTTCACATTGACTGAATACTCTTTCAGCTTCCAGTTTCCACAAAGTTTGTTTGTCCGATTAAGAAAAATTGTGACAGCAATGATGATGATGATAGGATGAGAATATCAAACTGAAAGAAATGGCTCATTACTCAGCAGATATTGTACGGATCAACCATCACAGAAGAAATAAAATAGATACACAAAAAAAATAGGGAAAAACACAAGTGAGACAGTTGTGAGAGAGTCAAGAGAGAATAATTATTATCAGTGAGAGAATATGAAGCTGAAGCGCATTAAACACGCTCATAAAAAAATAAACTATTCTTACCGAGGAAATAAAGCGCTCATTCTCTATGTGCTTTTTAAGCCAAAATGCAATGTATTCAATTGGGTCATGTGGGCGCTTTTCTGCAACTTCTTTCAGGCAAGTGGTGAGGCATCCCAAGTTGTCTTTTAAGTATTTGGCTTCCATCCCTATAAATAAACAAACAAAAATGCTACTATAAACAAACAAGAAAACATGCCCAGACATAGTCATGGTGATATAGTGGAACAGGCTTCTTCAATATCATCATAACATGCAACAACAACAGATACAAGGAGCACCAAAGAAATATGTTTACTCAAACATGTCAGATATTATTGGGGTTGTTTATGTTAGGTGTTGAAGAGAAACAATGGCTTCCCATCTCTTTACACATACACATTTACTCACTTTGGGACCCATTGTAATTACTGCACATACCATTTCTCTTCCTCTGCTCTTCCTAATCTTTTTCCAATCTGCTTTCATGCTTAATGATACTCTTTCATTCAATCACCACCGATGCCACAACAATGTAATTCTTACAATTCCGCCCTTTACCAACTTTTATCTCCTTTTTATGAAAACATAACCCTAAAGTCATCACATTTCACACTGATATAATAGCAGTTTCTTGAAGTAAGTCAGAGCAATTGTTTTCAATGATAATAAAAAATGATGACAAGTGGCAAAAACATGTTAATTGATACATATTTGAATCTACACAAATGTTAGCAAATGATATTTCAGTCTTCAACAATTCATTCTGTTTCTTAAAAATTAGTCAGGCTCTATCCTTTTAAAGTATGTATTCTGTTGTGAGAAATTCTCATGTATTTACATCACAGTTTTGATGGTCAAAGCTTTTATCTGCCATGGTGTTCATGAGGGTATTGATTTTCTATTAATTCTACCTCTACATCAATACTGGTTGAAACTCACTGCCATGGCACTAACATGTAGTACGGATCCATACCTTTGGGCACAGACATGCAAGTCTTTCATACATCATAGGCTACATGTTATCGTCTTTCATTCCTAAAGCATACTGCATTAAGGTACACATTTCCTTCCGCATTTCAAAATCACCTCTGCTGGATATCATTGCACAGAATTGCAGTCTTTAGGCTTGCTACTATCTATTTAAATCATGATTAATTTGTTCACAATTTTCACAGCACTCCAATGATCAAAATAATGACCTCTTGAGTTACTTCCACCATAATTGGTATTATGGGCCTAATCTGTGCCATGATTTTCAACAATTACTTACCAACTGGCTGATCTAAATTGTTAACAAGACTATGACAAGATAAATTATACCCATGATTGTGAAAAAAATGAAAGGAAACACAGAATAATAATGTCTGTCAGCAGCACACAAAACAGTAGTGTAGGTAAACATATGTGCTCAAGATCTAGACTAGTCTAGTCTAGATCTACTCATCATGGTAGAATGTTGTTAAGTCATATAATTTGAAGTGAAATCAAATGCCATTAGACTTGATCTATGATTCTATGATGAATGAAGCTACGGTGTGCTGCGACTTGACAATGGCATTTACACTCTCATACAATAACACGGTGATATTTTTACGATTATCTGACCTATTGTCCACTGGTCTAAGCTCTCTTGAAAACAGCCGACACGGTGATCGCACTCGTCGAGGGTTCAACGGAAGTGTTCGTTGCGTCCATGACAACCCTCGTTTAGGGTTCACCTGAGGGTTACGAGAAGCAGTTTACCGTTCATTCCCGCAAATCACCGAAGAATAGGGGAAGCAGCACGGCGGTGAACTTTACACAATGTACATTTTGCAAACCTATCGTTAGATCGCGTGAGAAAAACAGTGCAAATTTCTGGCATTGTTGACGGTGAGAATCATGTGCTGATTCTTGGATATTCTCAGAACGGCTTGATAAATATTATGAGAGCATAATCTGCTTGTTTCATATCAAATCGAGTCGGCAAATTCTTTACATACTGAGGTACGTAACCCGCCAGACAAGACCAATGGCTCGGACGGGGACAGAGGTATCTGTCAATTATATTGACAATGTGTTCCCTTACAAGTTCCCTTGTTCAGGAAACGTTATCTTTACAGGTAAGAGGTTAGGCTACATAAAATCTCTTTCTGTCTCTGCCAATGTCTGTTTGTCTGTCTGTCTGGTCTGTTTGTTTGTTTGTCTGTCTGTTTGTCTCGCTTCTCTCTCTCTCTCTCTCTCTCTCACACACACACACACACACACACACACACACACACACACACACACACACACACATCATATACGTATAATTAATGACACTTAGCTTAGACAAGAACCATTTTCATTTTTTGAAAAGAAAAGCGATAAATTCGCCAAGACCATTGATTTCTTTTAAAATGTGTCTGAAGAGGGAAAGGAAGGGGGGGGGGGGGGAAAATTTTGGGGNTGGAAAATTTTGGGGAGGACTTTCGAGTTTCTTAATTATTTTTTTTTTTAATTTCAAGGGGAAAGAAGAGTTTGGGACCTGACATTCTGGGCACCACAGTCTTACATCTAAATGCGCACAGTTCCAAACTAAAATTACACGTATAGTATATATAGAGGGTTTTGTTTTCCTCACGGCCGTCTTAGTTTTCTGGCAATGTCAAGCTCATGGGATATGGATCTAAAGCCATGATACCTAGGAGCTGGCCTTAAGTAGTGATACTGATAGTGGGCTATTTCTTTTCATCCCATTTTCAAGACGGTCACTGACCGGATATTGGTTCATGATAACAATTTTTTTATACATAATGCATCAGATATGAAGCCCAAACAGACTGTAATATTCTCTATGAACAATTGTAGAGCACAACGCGGAATTATTGGTGTTTACAACAAACTGCCTTCGCAGATGGTGCTGTTCATAAGTTGACGGATTTATGTTTCTCGTTTAGCATTATTTTTGTTGTTGATTACCTCCCACCTTTTGTATCCTTAGAAAATTTACATGACCAAAGTCATATCTTGGTCGAGGAATCAGCATCTTTACAAACGGGATATTACCATACATGCTCTGCTGTCTTCTCACCTGAGAATAGCCAAAGACTGGGCATCTCTACAGTGTGCCTGTCACTAACTGGTTGTAAGCTCCTCTGGCCTTTCCGACAGAAGATACTGTAGTTTGGTTGCTTGGTCATTTCTGGAATTTTATTTTAAAAGACCATACATCACTCTACTTTAATGTCGGATAATTTTATGCCGTCTTTTAATGAGAAACTCCAGATTTGGTCTCATTAATGGTCGCTTAGAGCAAATGCCGCATTCGAAGACTTCCAAGCCACCCCACTATAATATCCTCATATCAAAGAACATCAGAGATTGAGTTCATGTGCACTTCAAACGTCTTAATCCATACAATGATTTGTCTACCTCTAGCAGTTCACGCTTTGTACCCCTGGGTAACCAATATACACCTCATATAACCTGAAACTACAGTATACAATAACTGCAGAGGCAGGTTTCTGATCGACCCACTGGATAAGATCTATGGATTTTACTATACAATTATATCTGTCAAGTTCACCAAGAACAGTCGTATTCTTCTCGATTCTTAGCTTTGAATTGAATGTAGGAAAGTCGATGGCCCTAGAATCATGCTGGCAGAGATTTAACATTGTGGAATTTATTGTTAACTTACACAACAGAGAAACCACAATATTTCAAGGCCCACTCTCTGACATGCAAGTAGATCTAGACACACATGTGAGCTTTTCACACACCCAAAGGCTACAAATAAAAGATCATTCTACTGTGCGCTGTATGCCGTGCCAGAGAATTTATTATTTCAGATTAAAACAGAACCTCTTGAATTCAAAATCTCACAGATCCAGATAAGAAATTCGAGTTCACGGGGTGATTGAATTCGAGAGGTAGCGATTTAATGCAGAGATTATGGCAAGGGACAGAGTAATTACAAACAGCTGAGCCAAGATTTCGAGTAGATGCGATGTGTATTTGTCGCATTCAAACTGAGTTTGATATAGATAGCTAGTTTTATTTTGAAGGGTTTTTTTTGTTGTTTTTTTGTGAGGGGATGAAAGGAAACACTATGTAGGGAACGTTCAGAGAAGAGAAACATTATACACGTAGAAACAATAGTACAGTTAAGTAGAATAGACATGCCTGAATCTCTTTGCTTTAAACTCGTCTGGTATCGAAGATTCTTCGGATGTTAAAAAAAAAAAAAATCAAAAACTTTAGAGGCAGTCGCTCAAGGACAATTTCAGCAGAATGCCGCCTCTGGCTCTGTTACGAAAATGTCCGAAAAGCTTTGACTGTATTATTATAGTAACAGCTATTAGCCTGGGTTGTTTCTAAGAGGGGTTAAATTATTCTCTTTGTATAAACCGAAACTTGTTCCTGTAAAGTCAAAAGTTCTTCAGAAATTAACGGAACTGACTTGGCATTCTGCCGGAACTGTCCTCAAATTAATTATGATGTCACCTGCTGAAGTGGATACTGAACTGTGAGAAGGAAAGGGGGGGGGGGTTGTGGCGCAAAATGATTATTATAATGCCTGCTTATCTCGTCATAGGTATCATTATCATATTTATCACGGGTCAGTGCAAGTGTAATATTTTCCCTTGGGATTTTCCTCATGTGTTTCATATGCCTGATTTCAGAATAGGACTGAGAGGGTTGTGTCAGTGGCGAATCTGAGAGAGGGGATGGGGTGGAGGTGGGGGTTGGGGATGAGGAGTACCTTGGCCAGGATTACTCTGATTGTGGAAAGAAAAAGTGAAAGAACAAGAAGTGTGCCTTCACAATCTCTCGTGGAAATGAGTCCTATCTTCTGCGCAAACGAAAATAGCCATGGAAAGTAGCTAAGGGAAGAGAAGGCAAATGGTGTCCCCCTACCCACTTACCACGGTTTTCTAAATCTGCCAACGGATGACTCTAGGGGTCCCATACTTGCAAGCTGTACCTAATATTAAATATCGCTTAATAGTTGAAAATCGTAAATTCCGTCAAAGATTTAGAAAATTATTAATCCTCTTGTGTGTGTCTCAATCCTGGTGAGCAAGGGTGGTTATTATTTCATGCACTAGGCAAATAACATATACCATGTCCCCACGCCCGGTTTAGAAACGACAGTGACGACAAAATTGTTAGTCACAACACCGCTGTCTCCTTTAGAGTTCCTTTTTATGGAGGCGAGATGGTTCTTCTCAAATGATCTTCATTCCGAACTTCCCAAAAGTTTAAAAAAAAAAAAAAGAAATGTAGGCATTTCTCTTTAGAGATTCTCGGGGTAGTCTCTTTCAAAACGATCTTTATCCACTGATGTGTAGGATACAAGAGATAGGGAAAGAATCAGCTGTGGCCTATGCTTCCTGCTAGGCTTCAGAAAGTTTTGGTTGTGCAAAGCCAAATACTGTAGTATTATTTCAAGTTCACAGGTGTGTAGGTTCCATTTGAACCGCTGACCACCGACGTGCAGAGATATAAAGATATCAGCGAATGCCGACCAGTGCGAACCGTTCTCGTATCGTTTGTCCCCTGATCCGGACAAAAGCGAAGTGTGTTTGTCTTGAACGAGTGCCAGATCTGTCTAATCGATCCTCGAACACGACATTATTGGCTGCCACACGCCGAGTTTACGTAACGAGGGGTATTGAAAAATCAGTCTATTTTGTGATTGTGTAGACCCATAAGAAAACACTGATAATAATATGGCCTATGAGTCAACTTCCTCTGTAGGCTGGCTCGCTGGAAACATTTGAGAGACTCAATGTATGGCGCACAGTGACAGGTTTGTGTGGCGGAAGAGAGAATAAGTGGAAAGGAGGGTTNGGGGGGGGGGGGGGGGGGGGGGGCACTGTGAACTGTTTCTAAGCTGAATGTACCTTGGCAGAGCCAGGGTGTTAATATGTGCTTAAGGTCATTTATATCTAATCACGTGTTCCGTTATCTAGCTATTTCCAGTCATTGGCCTGAGTAAACGCGAGTTTAGAAATTTGCGTGAATACATATTACATAAGAGAATCGGAGAGATAAGGAAATCCCATACTTTTCGTTTTGCTTTTATTAATTTACATCAAAACTATTTTATGCCTTAGATCAAATGTCTATGACTTTGAAAGCATAATATTACACTGTAAGATCTTTCATGAATACATCAAATGAAGAGCGTATGGATTCTTGCAATCATCCAGAAAATGTGTTCGATAGCTTTATACAAATGAAAAACAAAAAGTCCCATCCGATCAGTCGCTTGCGGGAAAGGGGGAAGGGGGGAATGTAAATCTCACTGTCAAATATGAGAGGTAACTTCTTTCCATTTCTATTCCAGTTTTTCTTCTCTGGCTTAAAAATTTTCCACAGTGCCTCCCTCCCCTTCCCCATTCCCTCCAAAAAAAAAAAAACAATCACAGTTTTTCCCTCTCTCTTGCGTCCCTTGTTCGTGGTAAACAAAACATTATTTTTCCTTCTAAGTGATATCTTAGTTTTGCTGGGGTTGTTTTTTTTGGGGGGGAGGGGGGTGGAGCGCACAAATGCATGTTGCAGCTCTACATGTTNTTGTATTAACACCATCCATCATATCAGCAGAAGCGACTGATGTAGATACCTAATACAGTGAAAAGGGTGCATCAAAGAGTTATCATTTGATTCCATTCACCTCTAAACTGCAATGAGTATGCAGGGGTAGTTAACACTCTGTCCTCTGAGGAGGGAATGCCTCGGGATATTTAACACAATAGTAATTTCCTTGTGTGCCACCCGCTTTTGGTGAGCCTGAATGGATAGTTGACTCTTGATGCAGCTGACCAATGGTCTGCAGTTTTGTGGGAAAAGACCATACACACTAGAAAACACAAATCATTCAACCAAGGACCAGATGGCTGGCTATCTCAGACACTATAAATACTACGAGAGAATAAACCCAGGTGGAGACATAGAGATCATTAAGCTCCATACAGAAATGCCAGAAGGTAGATTTGACCTAATGTGACATATTATACGGTCTTTTTCGGTAAAACGGCAGCAATAACGTGTAATGATGTCTTTTGAGGTATGTTATGGAGCGGCGCGGCTAAATGATTGCGGCGTTGGACTCCAGATCCAAAGGTCGTTAGTTCGATTCCCGACCACAGTCATGTTGTGAGTGCCTTGAAATCGCATTTTATTCACATTTTGCTCTGTCCAGCCATAAAATGAGTACCCGGCTGTAGGCAGTGAAAGACAACATCAGACTGCTAGTGATCAGCGCCTGAAAATGGCAGCGGAACTGTATACTCCTCCAGGGAGTTAAGAAAGTCCTAGAGTGACCTGGCCTGCTGGGATGATAATAGTGTGAAGTCACATGAGCAGGTGTCTGCCTGGATATGAGACTTATAGACCGCATTATTATAATTATAATAATAATTATTATTATTATTACTATTATGTTTGTTTTAGGCCCAGAAGGACTCCGTGACTACCGCCCCCATCTCGCCTTTGATGGTCATGTGGTTGGTATTGGAGATGTTTCACCAGAACAGAGCACGGACATTGCTTACGTCTTCCGACCCGCCCCTGGAACATCCATGGAACGCCCACGGAGTTGCAGGCCTGGGGAGATCGGATGGGGAATTCCCAGTTTAAGCGTGAGAGACTACACTTCACCCACAACAGGTCAACAGATTGTGGTGAGTCCGTCCGTCTGTCCATCACGTTGACATGGGCTTACACACTAAGATTTTTGTGGAGGGGGGGGAGGGGAGAGGAAGTGGATGGAAGGGCAGGATAAAGAGGGGGCAGTGGTAGTGTTGAGACCTGTATCTTATAATTATCTTCGTTCGTTCACCAGAGCCCTTCAGCATTTAATTACCCCCACAGTGGACATTTTGTTTTTATCCAAAGATGTTTGTTTGTTTATTTGTTTGTTTGTTTGCTTGCTTATTTGGTTGGTTGGTTGGTTGGTTGGTTGGTTGGTTGGTTGGTTGGTTGGTTGGTTGGTGGATGGGTGGGTGGGTGGATTGGTGGCAGGATTGCCTGGAAAGCCTGAAACTAACAAGACTAA
>JAWQUT010000073.1:1092391-1129060 GCA_033807755.1 Ellobium chinense
TGATATACACAAAAAGGACGTCGTCCTTACTCGCACTATCGGTTTCGAAGTTCGTGTACTTACAAATTCCTTCCTCGTCTCGTTGTTCGGCACAGTAAAAGGGCACCACTCCAGAAAATCCCAGGCGATGGCTTAAACAGAAAAGTCTTTCCCGCTTAAAACAATTTACAACTTGTTAGTTAAGTAGTTATTGCACAAAGATAGTGATGTTAAAGCACAGGCTCTGTTCATTAAAAATCCAATAACTTCAACAGTGAAAAGTAGAAATGGGGATACATTAATTATTAAACACCTTAAAAGACAAAATGTCATCTTTATTATTGTTGCTGCACTTTGGATGCTACATTCTTGTCAGGGTAACAAATTTAAAATTGTGTACAAAGAAGAAAAAAAAATGATCTATTGGAGTCAGTATGTTAAAACTCACACCAGGCATACTGTTGATGGACATGTATTTTTAATCTTTCAGCTGTGACATAATCATAGCGTCTAGTCTGGATATTTGAAATTTGCAGTATCAGCAACAACATCCATCAATAACATAAGATCTGAAGTATTTGAAGTTCTTAACTTTAAACTTTTTTAGGGACTGTCGGATATCTAACCCTTGTAAAATAGGTGTCCTCAGTGCCGTTCCTTTAAAAGTGATCATCGTGGAGATAACTGTGGAGATCCTAGCGTTAAACTCATGCAGCTGCCTCGTGATCAGAGATAAAGCTATCTTCAGGGTAAATCAATAATACTGTCCACATTGGGTCGAGTGATAATGGGAATGGCATGGATCGCAGATGCCTACCACTACAGTAACTAGTGTTAACAATGTTACTGACATTTTAAAATGTTTAAGAGTAGCATCGGACTTTGGAAATTTACCCCGAATATCAGAGCTTAAGACTGTCTATGCTCAAACATGGCTATCACATTAGTGTTTCTCATTCCAATACTCAGAAACTGTTTACATAACACCAAGAAGGAAAGAAACAAACACTTGGTATAAGAGTAATAAAGCCAATTTTCAATTTATTAAAACCGTGCAAAAAAAAAAATGGGTATGTATAAGATAAAAATAATAAATGGACCCGTAATTACAAGGGTCAAAAGGAAAGGCAATAGGTACAAAAATCACAAGATAACAACAGCATATGTAGATAGATGACAACATTAACAAAGCTTTCATCTCTCCAATATTATGATAAGTCGAGAGGGTATCATAATTTATTTCATATATTTTAGAATCTGTTAGAAACAAAAATTAAGTGAAAGATGTATATCACATTTTAAAGAATATCTCTAGCAACGGTCCTAATGATAAACACCATCCACACACAAAGATATTTATCATTTAAAAGACATGAAAGAAAATTCATGATAGAAATCTAAACACATTACCCATTCCACAACAAACACACACACTGGAATAAACAAACAAAAAAAAATACTACTAATAAAAAATACCAACTCCAATGATGTAAGAACTCAGTAAACAGCAACTAGCTCGTTGATAATTCTTCAACCATCTACAACTCGATCAATGCTGCAACCAAAAAAGGTGCCAAATGCATGTACTTTTATTTTTCAGATTACAATAACCCTACACTGTCAGGAATCAGGCTTGGATTCTTTCAAAGAGAAGCATAAAAAGTCAAAACAATTCCAGATCTTTATAAACATAATCAATTCCTCTGAAGAAAGGGACAGTGCTGTGTTGATAATCAAGTTAGGTAAAAATGTAGTCTGAAATAATCATTTATTTCATTTCCTCTCTTCAATAATTCACAGATTCAAGATTGAACCTTTCAGTCCTGGGTGTGAAGTCCAATGCTGTATGTATTCCTGAAAAGGTACAGGCAAACAGAATACATGACAGGACTCCTGACAGGAGGTTGAGTCAAACTAAAATGGATCTAGTCCATAAATGCCTATGAAATATAATGTAAAATAACACACAGACACACCAAACTTCTACATATAACAGCAAGAAAGTTAAAAAAATGACATAATAATCGACATGTAAGTTACATGTAATGAGCATATGAATCTCTACATAATACAGGTATGGGCGTTACATAAGGAGATAAAGTTATGCGAGCAGAGTATATTGACAAACCCAGTTTTAGGCTGTCAAATGAAAATAAAGCATATTACATGAAAACATAAAAGTTCTCTAACTTGCAAACAGTTGTAAGGAAGAATTTGCTAAGACAATTTTAACAATGTTAATTCTAATGCTGTTATTAGTATTATAAATATGTGGTTTTTCTTTGTCTTTAGGTTAAAGGTTATTTAACAATAATGTTTTCAACTAGCAAATTACCATAATGTTGCAAAAAATCCCAGGGTGGAATGGGTCTTTATCACATCAGAATCTTGAAAGCAATTTCAGATTTACATCTAGAGTATTTTTTTTTTCTGTTGCAAGGTAAAATATAACAAAGAACATGTATACTGTGGACTACTTCGTTTGTGGCCATATTACCTCCAAGTAGTCTGAAATTTTAACTGCAACCTCCTTTTCATTTCCTTTATTCTCTGGCCTTCGATTTCTGTCTGCTTCAAAGTCATTCATATAGGACACCCTAAAGTTGACTATCTATGCCACTGCCGCAGCATCAAATGCTGCTGTCAATACTTAAAATATAAAAAAATAATGAAACTTTTATAAAGAAATAAATACGTTCTGGAGAGAATGGTGATACTAATAATACTACTACCCTGAATCTTATTACCAAAATATAAACCTCCATACAGCCAGGAAAGTGATTTACTCTAAGCAATGATGTTGTTTAAGCAGCAATCTTCAAATGGAGGAAACCAAACAAACTACTCTTGTGATATTACAGTTTTTTTTTCTTCAACATCACAACCATCAGTCTGTACAACTTTGAAAAAAGGGAGGTAATAAGAACGGATAAACTGTTTGACTGGAATCACAGATTTGTCAGAAATAAACTCTCATAGCAACCTCCAAAGACTGCTCTGACAAAACTGTCAAAGCAACCAATCCACATGTTTTAATCCTGTATTTCCTGCTTTCAGCTGTACATGATACAAGATCCCTAATCTTGCAGGAGGGCAGACAGGTGGCTCTTTAGGCAGGCAGGCAGGCAGGCAGGCAGGCAGGCAGGCAGGCAGGCAGGCAGGCAGGAAAGCAAGCAGACAGGTAGGCAGGTAGGTATGTGAGTGGACCATGACTGATATGCCCTATAATTTGAGTCAAATAAAATCTGTTGGATAATGAGGTCATTTTGGGTGAAGGGGTAACGGGGAGGAGGGGTTGTGTGGATGAGGAGGGAAAGGAAGCCTTTCTTTATCATAATAGACTGGTCAAATATAGTTTAGCAGATTGCTGGGTGATTTGGACTGTAGGAAGAAGTGATAATATCCACTTTGGCTTTCACTGAATATCTAATGGCTAAAATTGCAATATTGTTAAGAAAGTGCATCCTAAAAATTTGTGTAACCAATACTTGGGCTTGCTGCAGCCCTGAGATCCAAAATACAACAGAGGTTGATGTTCAGCAAGCATCAATAACTCAAGTTTCTGGCAAGTTCAGACAAGATATGTTTGCGGGTAAAACAATATGACTGTAGAACTTTCTTTGAAAAGAACAATCTGCCTGTTCTTAGCACCACATGTGTGACAGTTTCTTCCTCACTAACATTCTTAACCCTTTCACAAACGTCAGCTCATTTCTGCACTGCAGCTGATATAAGCCAATAGCTGTTGTGTCAAGGCAGTATCGTAACAGTAAAAAAACAACAGACCTTACCAAATATTTGACCTAAAGCAATTTAATTTATCACTCAGTGCAAGTTTCCTTTCAACAGATCTGCTGTTTGTTTCTCTACAGGTTTGAAAAGAAAAGCAAATTTTGTCCTTTTTTTTTTTGTGGTATCATAAGATGTCATATACATTGATTTATCTCCCATCTCACTGGTAAACAGAAATGGTTGTCTGATTGTGAGCTTGAGTGAGAATGGGTTAAGTATGAGCAACACATCTGTCTGACTTGACTGACTGAAACGGATTCAAAAACACCAAAGCGAAAATATGCATTGAAAACAAAAGATTCTCGAATCATGTCTTCATTAAAATGTATCAGGCAATCACAGACAATTTATAGTTAATATCCCCAAAGAATGCACAATATCAAGGCTAAAGATATTAGAAAATACACTCAAACACAATTATTACAAAATTCATAGGACATCCCAAAACAATTCGCATTAAACATATTTTGTAATATTCATATGTGCAATATGTGCATTCTAAGCCAATTATTACAATACATTGAGGCTTTTAAACTGTTTTGGAACTGTGCTAACTTTGTATAAGATATTTTTGTAATAAACGTGTTTGAGTGCAACAGTAATCAGAAATTGCATAATAAAATTAGAATGTTAAAATTTTTAGGCAAAATGTAGTTCACAACGCTCACAGACCTTCATATTAAATGATCAAGTTAATCAACATTAATTAGCTGATAAAGTTGCAGAGGAGTTTATGTTGTAGACAGCTTGCATCAGATGTTTCAACAAATGGCCATCACAGGGACCATTATACCTACGAAAGAGAAATACAGGCTGGTCTGAAGACAATGCACAGAAATCCTAAAATATTCAGCAGTTTGAAACTGATGCTTCTTTATTGATTACTGGGAGGCATTATAACATATCATGTGCGTCGCTGAAACATTATCACTTGTATACTGAGTGATTCACAGTAGTGGCCATTTATAGCCACAAGCAGAAATGGTCAGTATGGTCAGTATGGCCTGGATAACTGTTGCTGTTATGAGATACTGTTATACTGGTCAAAGTCACACACGAATCAACTGTGGAAATCTCTGCAGCTCATCAATAAAAGATTATGGAGAGATAATTATTGAATTGTGCTAGTAATAACAGATATCTACAGATATTGTCTTAGTGAGACCTCCAAGTGACACATGGTAAGACATATGTTGCCACAACGCAACAAAAATATCTACCATTCAAAATGCATCAATTACTATATAGAAAAAAAAACATGAAGCACAACACACAATCAGAATAAAACTGCTGATGAGCGCAAAGTAATTAACAGCAAAAAACATTGTTTCATCATGTGAAATGTCTAAAAATACTTTGAAAGTAAAGAATTAAACCCACTGATGAAAGCTATTTAAATTATACTAGTTATAATTTACAATTACTATGGATTAAATCAAATTTCTACAGACCAGAGAGCTTTTTTTAAATATGAATTTCATGCACTATCTTTCAGTTTCCTAATTCACAAAGGAGAGTAAAAAGAGGGTAACAATTAATGTCTATTAAACCACTTCAAGGAAACGATCTTACATTTCTTTCCTCTCCCCTTCATCTATGTTTGCACAGATGCAGGTACAATAAATCATAATTTCAAAATGCACACTCATAAGCATCAAACATTCAAATAAGTCCTGCTGGTCTGCAAAAGAAGACCACAGACACCCGTGTCAAACTTATTCTGCTCCACCTGAAAGAGATGGTTGTCTAAAATGCATTTTCTTTCTCTTGGGTTTTGTTACAAAATTTTTGCTTGCATGAAGTTAATGATAATGTTTTAACATATATGTTACAATTTCAACCATGACTCTCTCTTATAAATATTACAAAGACATGTACTGTATGTTCATCTTTTATAAGAAAGCAGAACTATTTAATACAGCAACTTCAGCCATGATCTAGTCTGGATACAGTTCTTGTGTGCAACAAGTGCAAAGCACAGCTATGTCTTGTTAGTCCAGATATTTTGGTTTCATTAGGTGAGTATGAGTCATTGGACTTTTCTACACTATTAGGTCATATGCATGGTTGTGAAAAAGTAAATGAGTGTATCCATTCACAGGATCATTGGCTCTGCTCCTGATGATATAAAGCCATTTAACGCAAACTAACAATTTAAAATGGGTTCTTTGCATCCATAAACTTTGAAATCTGATAATAACTGTACAGAACAAAATAAATGGTAAACTTTACTTAGGTAACTAGCTTCCATTTCATTTTTACAGGCTTCACAAAAAACATAAGCCTTACTACCATTAGAAATGACTGTGGCTTGGTTTAAACGTCTGTGAAAGTCTCACTGACAAATGTGTCCAGTAAATTAATACTTAAGTATAAACTAAAACACTGCTAATTTTGGAGCTTTTAAGAAAGATGAATGAATATATGAGATACCAGAAAAACCATGGATAAAGGAAAAAAAAAGGAGAATTAGAAAAACAGAAGAGAGGAGGGAAAAAAAGGTATACCGTTATGTGCTTTTGGAGTTTGGATGGGAGGGGACATAAATAAGGTTCCGTGTTTCTAAAGGTCTAGATTAGACACAGCTATATTAAAATAATGAAAAAAATGAAGGAAGGAACCCTAGGTCGGCACAATTTTGAAAGCTTTCTTTTTTTTTAAAATAAAAAATCAGTGTGATTAATAAATCGAGTGAATAAAAGAATAAAGAGGAATTTCAGCATGACTTTGGAAATCTAATACAACTTTTATTCCATAACCCACTTTCAGCTTAATTGACCTCAACTGTAGTTACAAATCTCTAAGCACTTCCCAAAACTGAATGGTTGCAGCCTTTTGCACGGCCACATGAAATATAGTCCATCTGTGAAGGCAACAGGAGGATAAAAGTCTGTAAATTACTTAAAATCTTCATCTCATATTGGCCACACTTTACACAACTCTGAACCATAATCTAAGCACTGATTGCTTAAATGTCAGCCTCACAAAGACTACAGCTATTTAAAATTAAGTTATCGAAACAGTATTCAACAAAAAGCAATACTCATTTAGCAACAGTCAATGCAATCCAGCTTTGGCTAAGAAGATTTCACGTTAGATTTAACATCAATTAGCACTTGTTAAATCAACTTCTCTGTTTATTCATAATCATGCTAAAATTCTTAGTCATGCTAACATATTTTAAGCTTTCCCTCAATGAGAGGGACCATCACACATGAATACAAAAGAAATACCACCCATTGCCATGCTCTATGTGTATATTTAAAGACAAAATTTGGTCTCATCCAGGTGACAGAAGTGATCTTGTTGTTGGAGATGTCCAACTTACTCCTTGTGAAAGAGCTGTATCTGTCTACCAATGCTGCATTGTTCTAATGATCAGTTATCAAGGCCAGCATCAATTTACGGTAGTCACCAGATATGTCATCCTGCAAGAAAAAGTTCAGAGGACACTGATCAATAGCTGGAAAATATTCAGGTTCCAAATGTTTATTCTCCTGAGATGTGTTAACTAACAACCGTAACAGACATTTATTCAAATCGGGAAGATTTATTTTAAACTTAGACAAGATGCTGAAAATTTTCACCACCACATTCAAAAGAATAAGTTGTGGAAGTTATTATGCATGTTATAAATTCAGAGAAGTCTAAAAGATGCATCCAATATAAAAAGGAAACGTTTCCTCTAGTATTCTTTTATAATATGTGCATGTATTCTTTTGTACCGTGATTAGGAGTATATAATCAAATGAAATAAACAGGGCTACTTTAGTCAGGCTGAGATTATTTGGGAAATAATTTTGTACGCTTCTGAGAGGAAATTAATGCCAGTTTTATTAACATGTCTTCTTCTGAATGCTCTTTCTTAAAAAAAAACAAAACAAGGGTTACAACTGTTAAAAAAAAAATTTAAACATAAATAAAATGTTCATACTGACCCTAACAAAGGCTTCTAGACCTTGTCCATATCTCCTCTGAAATTCTGCCTTGATTTGCTTCATATCCACCTCACATCTAGACACAATGATTCTTATTAGAGTCCTATCATCTGTGCCAAGGCCCTGTAGACATGTAGATATAATGAGCATTGAATAACTGAAACATCACTTCAGAACATTATATTGGAACAAATCCTGTATGTTTGACCTGTAGGCATCCTGATTTGAGTTGAAATTCACTACACTGATGAAGAGGTACTTTCAGGAGACAAAGCTCATCCACTGCGTAAACTTGCCTTAACTATTTATATTTTTCCCTATATGTTAACATAAGAAGCGCTGTCTGCAAAATTCTGCCAGCACTACCAATCTATAAAATGCTGGTGGGGAAGGTTTAGCATCAAAGTTGAATCACTAGAATTACATAATGTATATGCAGTTTGTGCTGCCCTCTTGATTTCATATTTTTCAAGGAAGTGTTTAAAATTTGGAGAGAAAATTTTGCTGTTATTTCAGAGAATGTAAAGTCATGAAACATTCAGTCATGGAATTTCAGTTTTACAGTGTCACATTCATAAGGCATGTTCTTGAAGCAGAAATAATGATATATAAAATTCAATCTGCTAACTTTGAACAAAATGAAATGCTATACACTTTGTTATACCAATTTCCTTCTCTGACACAACAATGACAGGATCATTTAATCACAAATTACAACAAGCTTAAAAGGCTTAAAAGAAAAGATCCAACAATTGTATGACACCTTACTCATATGTACCACAGCATTCATCTTACCTTCATTGAATGGTAAAGTCTGTCAGCAAAATATCCATGCTTGTGTCTGATCATACGCACTGTGGGAAAATCATGAGCAGAAGCACATCATAAGAAAACTGAAACAAAAATAATGCTGCCAGCATACCATAATACGGAATAATTTTCATTTGCCACGTTCTCTGTAATTTTGAAATTCATTTTCTTAATAAACTTTTATTTCATCTCTTAATAGCCCCTTTTCATGCCCAGATACACAGGGTGTGGACAAAATATAGTGTACCTTATCTGATGTAACTGGTTTTCCACCCCAACAGTTTTAATAAGGAACAGGCTGGAAGGGGCTGGCTACAATAAGTAGCTTTCCCAACAAAAGGTCAAGGCTAAATGAGACAAACAATGAGGCATGTTTATTCTTCACTGTTAATTTTACTGTCATGTCTAGCAGCTTCTATGCTAAAATTAAACTTATTCTGCTATGCTCTACAGCATCTATTTCCCAAAATTAAGTTTGTCTGAAATTCGAAAAATAAATGTGTTAACAGCCCAGTCCAGAACAGTCTGTTCAAGCTCAGCAAGCCATTATATTCAATGAAGAACAGCTGAAGAATCATGACAGAATATCATACAAGAAGAATAGTGTGTTCGCTCTCAGGATCTTTAGTAGTACTTTTCAGATGAAATGCCTAGATCAGTGCAGAAACTAGATTACATACATAAATAACTGGCACAAACGTTACCATCAAATTTCATGAACAAGACATACAAGGTTCAATTGCCAACAAGCAAAACAAATAACACAAATCATTATGGTATACAGAAATGTGTATCGTGCTTTGAAACAGTGAGCATAATATTAATAAGCTGGGACTGTGGTGCATACCTTAAGATGCTTTTGAATACAGACTTCATGTCAAAATAAAATCACAATGCCCTCTCTCAGTACTATAATATAGAAACAAACGTCCCATGTATGGTAGACCGCATTAAACAGTGGTGTCACCTGGTTTGTTAATACTCATTCCCCATTCTGTATAAAAGAGTAATTGAAACTTTAAATAAAAACTGAGGAACTATAAAGATTTATAGAACCTAACAATTTTTTAAAAATACAATATTTAATAATGTAGACTTGCCAATTGTGAGCATTCCAGTTTCAATGTCTCCTGACATCTCATTCTTTATGGCTTGCTCTATGTCATGCTTGGAAACATGACTGTACTCATCAAAGACAGCCCTGCACTGCTCATAACTCTGTGAAGCCAGGATCATGTTAAAGGTGTTTTCATCTGTTCCCCATCTCTTTTCACCGGCCTGGTACAGTCTCTGCAGTCAGGAATAACATTAGAATTTCAAAATGTTTTCTGTGAAAGCTGCATTAATGCCTATTTACTCTAACCCACACCAATGGCCAATATGACAAGTAGATAATATCTTCATTTTCTGGGAGATCAGAAACAGTGAATGTGCTGGGAGATCAGAAACAGGAAACGTCCTACAAACTTCCCTGGCATGAAAATGGTCAGTCAGAAACTTCCACATCAAAGTGGTAACATTGTGTAACCAGCTGCTACAAACAGCCTCGCTCGTTGCGCTGAAGGAAGTGGGGTGCTGTGCAAGTTAAGCATATCTAGCTCTCGTCACTAATTTATCAACCTTTATAGTGTTCATTGCAGCTTCCCATTTCCCTTGTCCAAGATCCCCTTTCACATCAAAATTCTGAAACCTTCTCTCCTGCTCCTCTATTTTATATTGTGCTTCATATTGTGATCTGCAAACCTGCAATCCTGCAATCCTGCCTATGCACTCTCCACATCTAGCCATGCACTTCGACTTCCGTAACCCAACCCTTCTCCCTCATCTCCATTCCGTACTAACTCCTCTGTCCCCGATGGCATTCAGCAAGGCCCTGCCTATGAACAGATCTGCTCACGTATTTGTATCTCCTCAGCTTTCTTTCCACATTCTTCCTCCTCACACGATACTTTAAGTCAGTTCATTTACTTCCTTATTTAGATGTCCACTTTCCCAATACCACTGGTTTCAAGTAAAATAATCAGAAACTGACATCAGTGTCTTATTGTAAGATAATTAAAATAATCTTTTGTGTTTGACTGGGAAAGAGGATTATCAGATGACTTACTTGAGCATCAGTTCTGGCTTTGTTCATATCAACTGGCTGGTTCTCCTGTCTGCCACCCTAAGAAACACGAAGTAAATTGTTAGTCTGGTGATTATGAGCTACTGGAATGCTCCAGGTAACATGCATGCTAGGAGGAAACATTAACAACTGTCATCTGCACAAATGAAAAATACCAAGAAGGGATAAAATACCGACTCATATGGCAATACAATATAAGAGTTTAGCATAAAGTTATTAGGAACATGTCAGTCCATTGAAGTAGAACAAAGCCCACCACAGTTTCTTGAACTGCAAATCTACGGAATAGTCTGAGCAATGGCAAAAATTCTTTAAGGCATGTCTCATTTTAATATTGAAATTTAACATTTTATAGCGACAGACACGCCGACACTTACCACAGACATAGACACCAACAACTTCCTAAAGTGCCCTGATGTTTCACTGATGATGTCTTCCTCCAGTTTGCGGCCATACACTGGGGGAGAAAAAAAAACATACATTGTCACATTACATATGCAATTTCAGAAGTAAGGTGCTCGATGTGAAGCACTCTCTACAAAAAACTCATCAAGGCTAATAGTACTTAAGTCTGAACTTCAAACCTCAAGTTATGGAAAATCAACATCCTAGTCAATATGAGTTAGCCCTAATCCCCTCTATTTTACTCTACTTATGAGCTCAATAGCTCACAAACTTGATATCACTGCCTGATTCCCCAGATTTTGAATTGTTATAGTTCTACTATATATTACTACCTGACTTACTGAAACAGAGAATGAGCCCTTTGATTTACACTCAGAATACATGCAGATGTATCCGGTCTGCAAGGACACCCTTACCAGCCTCTGTCAACTTACTAGTTTTATATGCTGCTGTCATTGCATGGATCTGAGCATTGGTTCTTGTACACAGGATCTCAATCATTGCTGCCTCATCTGTTCCAGCTCCCTGTCAAACAATAAAATAATCACTAAATACCAACACAATAAATGACGGTTCAGAGAAGAAACAAACCTTGCCCTTACACATTTCAAATTTGAAATATATTTTGCACTTAACTCCAATAAAGCTACTCCACCTTCATATTGAGAGCACACAGCCTTGTCCGTGATTTACACCATGTTATTGCTTTGCTGGGTTACTTGCAGGTTGACCACCTTGAAACCAACCTGGTGATTCTGTCATCAGTTTTATTTAGGTGGGAGACAGGTGCCGAGCTTACCTCATCTTTCCATCACACGTGGATAGCAATTAGAGCAAATGTATCTGGTTTTCCCACTAGAAGAATTCAGTTTCTTACCCTGTGCACTATATTCACCATTCTCTTATTTCAGAATTATCTCACAACCTGTACACAGCTATTATCAACTGCACGGAGAGGGCTACTGATAGATATAATACACAGACAGACTGCAAGAAGGGAGACTGGTATGAGCTTGTTATTTATGAAAAAGAAGTTTGGCATGACTGTGGCTTGGCCACAACAAATAACTGCTCATTAAAAACATAAACCTTCATAAATCTGTATCAATCAGGGAAACTATACAACAGTGCTGTGCATCTTTCTCCTTTCATTCATTAATATTGATTGTATAGCTTCACATTTCAAGCACAACTTAGTTAAGTAATGATTGTCTCGGTAAACTAACGCATAAAATCAACTAGACCATACAATATTGTTGTGGGCCCATTTCACTCATCCAGCTAACTATACAAAAGAATACAGATATGATTCTGACGAGTTCAGAGCAATAGTCTTATGTCATTTGTAAATTTTGGCATTTACGCCATACCCATACAATTTCCTCATAAGAACTATGCTCTTCGGCAATTACTGAACTGTAAGTAAAAACAGACTACGGTACTTGACTGAATGACTATATATGTTCAAGAGTGTAGGCTTACATAGTCCCTGAACATGTTCTAAAACAGTGCTTTGTATTCAATGTTCCCTTGAGTCATAATGATCTCACAGCCTGCACCTAGTCATTATTATCTACAGTAAGTGGATATTAAGTGATCTGCAGAGTGAACTAACTAGCAGAAAGCTTTTGGTCTCAGCTTTTAATACTGAAGAGGTTTGACAAGACTTTGGAAATGTTTGAGATATTTGAATATTCTCAAATTAATCAGCACCAGCTTTGCTGACTTCCAACATATATTTACACACAGGCGTGTGCTGATCTTACCCTCATGGCACGGCGGAGTTCATATGCATCATATTCATCAGCTTTCATCATGAGAGCAACGGCAGCATCCTCAAACCTCCCTCCAAGTTCACTCTTCAAATCTTTAACCAGATCCTGAAATCAAGCCAAGCAATTATTTCAAAAATACATTATTTACAGCATTTCTAAATGCAGTCAACTTTCTTTTCACTGGTACCAGATTTATCACTGAACAGTTCAATGAAGCAATCAAAATTAGATTTATATCTCCTAAACTGATAATGATGGTGCCATATGGGTGAATAAGATTGCCTAAATACAGATCTGAAAATTACTACTTTCATTCAAGTTGTGCAGATAACATTCCCTGGAATTAACAATTCTAAAGAGCAGAGTTTCTGGGAAGCAAGACAAGAAAAGAAATAGGAGGCAGTGAAAAAAAAGACATTGAAGAGGTCATGAACATGAAGATCATAGATGCAGTATGGCTGGTAACAGAGGGGTTTTTCAAGAAGCTGTCAGGATCACTGCGTTCTGCAAAGGGTGTGCCACATAAAGAGAGAAAACAAATTTCTGACAATTCTTTTCTCTCTGGAAGTGACTCTTCTTGCGTCATGTGACACTTTCTTAAATTTACATCGTATAACTACTGTAGCAGATGCAGAACTGCTGTTGAGAATACAGTCTTGAGAGATAAATGTGCAGGCCCAAGAGAAAAATTATACAGCACTAATAGGTAGGCACTTTAGTGAAGGAGTCGGCCGCCAGTGCTAAGCACCCCACAGCAGCCTGTAAGCATTTGTTTCTGAGGGTACCGTGTCGCACTATAGGCCCCTCGAACAACCCGCTATTTTGTTTCGTTTTCGTGGACCTACGAGCAAGATCGATACGTTTTTAAAGAGCTTTGGATGCACTTTTGTTTGACTGCTGTATTTTTGCTGTGCGAGTATCAGGCCCTGAGATATTTCCACTTGAAAATGAGATAAATTTTAGCTGTTGATTTCTCAAAACCTATTGCTCTTGTTTTCTTGAAACTACTCTAGATGATAGGCAATAGGCTCTGCTATCTGAAAAACTTTAAATTGTTGTTGTGAAGTATTCACCCTGGCTATGAGCAGTTCACCTTTTTATTGATAGTACACTGAAAATCGAGTTGAACGCGCCGCCCTGAGCCGTGACGCCACGCGTTGTTGACATGGGCTCTGCACAAAGTCCCAGTGTAAAAAAGTGGGCAAAATGGGGGTGAAAATTAAGTCTTTAAAACTTCATAACATTTTAACTAATAAAGATATCTCAAAAATTCAAAAAGCCTGATTGACAGAAAGCCAAGCTCTCTATTGTGATAATAATTTCCATGCCCTACAAGAACTTTGAAATTTTCACAAAAGTGCCTATAATAAGTAACAACATACTAGTACATTGATACATACACGGCCAAAACAGGTTTTATACATCAACTTAATCTGCTGCCTCTGATCACAAGAACGATGTCCAAGAACATCAATAATTGCCTTTTCGTCCGTGCCTGAAATACAAAAGATCTCTCAATTTACATCTTGTCTTTCAATCATCCTAAAATAGTAAATCCGAGAAAAATATCCGTCAAACCAATGATTTACCTAGGAAATTAGACCTACTGTTAGAACTGGAAAGACCCAGCAAAAACAAAATCCTGCTCTGGAATAATAAAACCCAAACTCCATCCAAAATCAGTCATGCAACCTACCTGTGACGTATACCTGGCCCATTCGCTATAGAACACGCTTGCTAACAGGACATACTATCCATGTTAGCAGACTGTTTGCTTGAAAGTTCAAATGTGTATTTCATTAAACCTACATGTAAAAGCTATACAGAATATGGTGGGACTTAAAACTGGCCAGGAACATTAGTGAAGGTTGTGATGAAATCTGCTTTGTATTAATACATTCATAAAAATAACTAAAACTGTCAGACAGTGACAATTTACATATTTCTTCTTCAAATTTAAGTGAAAACTGCATGATTCTTCTGTGATTCTCTTGGAATCATAGACAGAAATTTTGTGTTAGTGTCTTATTCCAATAAACACTTTTTGTGTGCAACAGGATTCAAGTTATGATTGAACTGCTGTGTGTGAATATTGTGAAATCTGCCTTATATATATATATATGTATATATCAGCCAATCATGAAGTTTTGTCTCATCTTTCTGGTAGGAAAAATATAAAATTTTAATTGTTAAATGTGTTAGTGATCCTAATGATCCCACTACTTATGAAAGAAGAACTGCAAGTACAGGTTCGGCTGTTTTGCCCGGCCTACAAAGCCAGCCTGATATATGGCAGTGCTGAAATTCTACCGCCTTAACTGTAATTTTATTCTTTTTATGTAGAGATGTTTTCTAAACAAGCCAAGTTATAAATGTCTTTAAGTAAATTGATTTTACTCTTATAATAAAAAATAACTTACCTAAACCTTTCATAGCCTTTCTCAACACCTGACAATCGTGTTCCACATTGAAATTTGGAGATGGCCTGAGGGTTCCTTCTTCCTGATTATTTAAAGAAATAATACAAACAGCATTAGCTGGGACATAATAGTGAAGACAACACTATTTACATATGTCATCTCCTCATTATTAACAATCCTGTGGGCACATGAAAAATGTTGCAGTTGATCCAATTTTTTTACTTGACTCGTATTGTGAAAAAGGCTGCATTAAACTTAAAATAACAATTCAACAGTCTGCAATTAAGTAAAATTGACTGTATCATGGATCATTACATTGTAACTATTTGAGTAAAATTATGGCCAAGTTCGAATGCAGAGTGTTGCCTCTTTTGTGGCATGTATGTCCTGAGTGCATTACTGGGTTGATCAAAGAATATGATCTAGGCTACTGTTGTTTTAAATCAAACAGAAAAGGAAACAGTAACATATTTATATGTGGAGTAGCTGTTGGGTGAGTCATTCATATAACTTACATGAATCTTGTACTTTGCAGGATTTGGTACTCCACCTCCACCCGGAGCACCATATCCTCCATACTGTCCACCTGGCTGTGAGGTGGGGGCGCCATACCCTCCCGCAGGAGGTGCTCCACCATAACCACCGGCTGGAGGAGCTCCATAGCCTCCGGCAGGAGGTGCCCCATAACCGCCAGCTGGTGGAGCCCCACCATAACCGCCAGCTGGTGGAGCCCCACCATAACCGCCAGCTGGTGGTGCCCCATAGCCTCCTGCAGGGGGTGCACCATATCCAGGTTGTGGAGCTGCACCCTGTGGTTGACCATATGGTGGGGCTCCCCCAGGGGGTGGTGGGTTGTATCCTGATGCTGGAGCTGGATATCCACTGCCTCCTGCAGGGTAACCAGGTTGTGCTGGGTATCCTGGTTGCTGAAAATATACAGAAAGATGTGTGTAAATAGTCCAGTGGCTTCAATCTTACCCTAACTACACAGTAATAGTGCATATGAAGCGGGATCTTACAAACTCAAATTCCAGGGAATGAGTATATCCTGAGTTTTCAATGTTTGTGTTTGTGAGAATACCTGGTATAGTGGAACCAATTTAGAGTACGGACAGTGTAAAACTGACTAAGCAAAGTCTTTACACCTATTTCCCATTTTTGCAATTATTAAGATAACCATTTCAGTATAGTTTTGGAGGACCAAAAAATCCAGCAGTTACAGCATAATTGCCTCATGCTTATATGACTTTTTGCATGAACAGGGTAGCATGACAGCCAATGCATGGCTCAAAATTCGTTTGCCCAGTGTATACAAACTGACAACCTGAATTATTGTATGTTGCATCAAGTTTGACCGCATACAGTAAAACCAGCATCAAGTATGCATGTACATGAACTATAAGAATACACTTCAGGCTACTCATCTCATTTCCATTTTCCAATTCAGAAACAATGGGGCATGGTAAAAATGGTAAAATTTTGAAATTCCAGACTGTCCCATTATTACCGAGTTCCACTGTATCTAAAATAGGGACTAGCGGCCCAATAATGGCCAACTCCACTTAAGGGGACGTGCGGCAGAACTAGGTGATTTTCATTAATAAAGGGAACTTTGTCATTTTGGGGTGAAAAATGGGTCACGTAGGGCCAGGAAGGAAGATAAACTGGGGTTTTTCGCAATTTCCTCCCTCCGTTGCTATGGAAATGCCAATTGTTTGGCCGCCATATTGGAAAATATGGATGACTTTTGCATAACTTTGAACCCTTCGATCTGGAGAACAATACATGGTAGGTTGCTGGTTTTTTTTCCATTTGAAAGATCACTTTATTTAAAATAGAATGTCACGGGCTTTTTTTGATTTCTTGGATAGTTTTTTTTTAATAATTTTTTTTAAAATGTCATAAAAAAACATTGAAAATTTTGAAAATTTTCAACTTTAAAAATTAAAAAAAACACCCAAAACACAAGATATCGAAAAAAGCCCACGACATTCTCAAAACAGGGGCTTGGAGAGTTGCTATGCAAAATTTTATGTAAATTGGACCAGAAAAAAGTCAGATCGAAGGGATAGAGTGACGAAAACTGTGATTTTGAGATAATTGACGATAAAGATTACCCGATAGATGCATTTGATAAAGGGTAATCATTTCCTTTTGCATCAAAATACACTTTTTGAGACATGTATCATGAAAATAACTTCAGGATTCGATAAAGGACATGTTGCTGTTTAAAAAACTGCCTTAAACTCATTTTACACAATTTTACCCAATTTTACCCCTACAGGGTGCCGCACTTGCCCTTAATCACAACTTCTTGGTGCATGGGGAAAGTTGCAATTAAAAGGATTTGCAATTATCCAGTGACCTTTATATAGAAATCTAGGAATTTGCTTTGTGGAAAATGTTGTGATCAAGCAGAACTTGTGATTACCCAGACTGCTGTTAAGCAGAGCTGACTGTATAACAGTGAGAATATAGATTTTTCCAGTTCGGGACACTCAAGCTTATGATGTTATACATTATGTTATAACATAACATAAAATGTAAACTTGCATAATTCATGAAACATGCTGTACCTTGCACTGAGGAGGGGAGGCGGGAAGCAGAAGAAAGGGAGAAGAAGAGAGAAATACATTTTGCAAAATTCACATGAGATTTAAAGCTGTTGCATATTTAATAATACTCACGCTATAATTCTAAGCGGCTTTATTCTCTTTTTATATTAATGGGGATATTCAAAAACACATTGCTGTAGGTTTCAAAATGTAAACAGAAATGTTTTGAAAGATGTCCCAGGCATCTGCCATAAGGCACTGGGATGTCAGGGGACTTAAATGCAATTTCCCCAAATGCCAAAATTTTATGACTTTCAAGAAAATTTATTCGCCTTGTCATCTCAAAATTGAGAAATCTGATCTGAAGTTTCTTTAAAAACAGTTCAATTTCATAAAAACAACTGGAAACAGTCTTGTAAAATATGATCCCCAGCTCTGATGTCCTTAAATTTTGAAACTGAATTTTAATATCAACACTACACTCTATTTCAAGTAACATCAAGCATGCTAAAAGCACAACTTAAGAATATTATACAAATAATTTATTTCTCAATTTGGACTTTATCACAGAAATACTGTTAACCTTTGGGCTGTGACAGAAAAATAGAAGTGTGAGTTCTAATGGTAGACATACTGCACAGATTATGATTTAAAATGTATGCTATGATATGAATTCATGATCAGCTTAAAGCCGTGGTTCTGGCGGAGGATGGATAAGGAGTGTAACTGCAAGTTAAAGGAATTGGAATAGAAAAACTGCACAAATTCCCATGTCTTTTGGAATTGATAGCTGAGTACATATATCCCACTTTAAGAGCAGAATATAGCACTCTGACTCTGATTCAGATTTCGGTGAAAAATTGAAGTCTTCTAGAAAGTTATTTTTCATTGTTGGTAAAATGCTAAAAAAGCAAGATCACCTATCTGTTACCTGAGTTTCATACAATTCACTGCACACACTCCTGTGGAATGCATAGTTTGTGACATGGTCTATATTGTTATTGTTCTTGTTGGGATTCATTGATTCTAAAGACATGTGATGAACACTGGCATCTTCAAAACAATGACTTTCTTATATGGAATTTCAAATGACAACAACGACTTTTCATATGATGCGCAGAATGCAAACACCTATTTTCCCATTAATATTCACTTAGACCTGTCATATTTCTTCATCATAATATGAAGTGAGAAGAACATGAGATAATAGTCTTGTTGATAGTCATCAGTAAATACTGGCACTAGCATTATTTGCCTCAAAAAGAAAACAAAACAGAAGAAAAAATACCACAAACAATCCCAGAGCTGACAGCTCTCATATTACAATAAAGAATGTGATTTTAAAAGCCAAAGGTAGAAGCCCCATGACACAAAGCAGAGCATAATAAGCACACATGAACCCACCTGTGCAGGATAAGTAGGCTGTGCTGAATTATATGAGGATGGCATAGCTGCAGGGGGAGGAGCCGGGTAACCAGGGTTGGGAGGCATCCCGGGCATAGGAGGCCCAGTCTAGTAAAATGTGTGGGAAGCTTAGCAGTTAAAAATGCAGTATTTTTATGCAAATATGATCTCTGAAAATATAATTCATGTTCAAAGAGCATATCGTTATAAGAATCTTATCCTTTCTTTTATGTACACAAAAACCTGCATGAAAACTTGAATAATGCTTACAAATTATCATTACAATGTGTTAAATGCCCCAATCTGTCTGCCATTTTGGCAGTTTTACTCCATGCATGAAGGATTTTAAGAGCTGACAAAGCAAAAAACTGCCAGGAATATAAGTTTCTTCAGTAAGACATTTTCAGATTTGATTTGATTTGCCCAAATTTCACTTTTTCGCTAGAGATTTGCACAAATTTAATTTGCCCAGCCCAGTTTCATTACTGTGCTTATTGCTGGAGTAGTACATTGAGCAGACTGAAGCCTTTTTGAAACAAAGTATCACTGTCAATACTGCCGTCCCATTCACAAAAAAAAAGTATATGCTACCTTTAAGTGGTGCCCATTACAGTTTACAAGTAATCAATGTATTGTTACATGCTGTTTATAATGTTTGGTTACATTATCACAAAGAAGTGTGATTTATTACATCCTGTGTTAAAATGCTATGCCACTCTAACTTTTTTTTCTTCTGTTTTCATGCTTTATAACAGGATAACTTGGTGTCTTATGACAGGACCACAGTAAACTACACGTTTTTTTACTATCTGATAGAAATGACAGCCAGGACATCCTTGTATTTCACAGATATCTTATCACACAATATATCTCTATAATTTTACATTTAACAATCACAACACCAAAAACCATAAATCACTTTCCAGACATATTACTTCCATAGAAAGGCCATTTCCATTAACCAAAAACTAACTGTGGCATGACAATAAAGAACTTCTTTTGACAAGAAAAGTTACCATGGTTACTTGATGGTATTAAACTTTGACTAGACTGGACTACCTCATTTGGAAATTCTAGAGCCCACAATTTCTTTCCCTATCTTTAAAGGGAATGTAATGTGATGATACTGAGGGGAATTTTCACATATGCAGGATGATCCAAAACAAATCCCTAGCCCCATGCCATTTACCAGCGATATGTATATCAAGGTTGCCAGAGATATGGGTTTTTTTATTAGGTCACCTTGAACAATGTATGCAATCATAATGTCTAGAGAGATAGACATGACAATGTGCTGCAAATTAATAAATTTCGTAATTCGTGTAATAGTTTACATTATTGACTCTTCCATAAATATGAGATTTCCACATTCATTTTCACTTTACTTGCAAGATTATTTTCAGTGCATGTAAAAATGTTCAAAATGATGCAGTATTTCCCCTTATCTAAAGTTTTCTTTGAAACTGATTCTAAGATTTAATTTTATTCTTTAATAGAACAATATAAGTGGTCTTAAGTTAACTACACACAGCAGTGGCTTTCATTCAGATTGCTCTCTTCCTTTTACTGGTACATGTATCTTCTAAGTTACAGAATGCTTGTCTGTCTTAAAAACTTTTACCTCCTTTTACTGGTAAGTGGTAAATTTATCCTCTCAGTTACAGAATGTTTCTCTGTCTTAAACTTTCACTTCCTTTTACTGGTAAACGTATCCTCTAAGTTATAGAATGTATGTCAGTCTTAAAAACTTTAACTTTCAGCATCCTGTGAAAGCCTGACTTTAACTTCCAGGGTACTGTAAGAGCATGAACAGCTGATTTAAGTTTATGTAGTGGCCATTTCGTGGAGTCATGATTTTTCAAATAATTTCATGACACATTTTACCCCATTGCCCTTGAGCTGACAAAGAAAAAATATTCAGTTCACTTAGTTACTCATACACTGAAACTGGATCACATGAGGGCAACATGTGGTATATTACACTAAAATTATTGCCTCAACAATTATCAAACAGAATCCCTGATGAGACAGTATATTCAGTGGGCATGTGGAACAAACATAACATCAATTTTAGGTCATCAAAATATTTTTACTTACTTAAGGCATCTAGTTAAGACATCTAGCCCTAATTAATAGTATGATAATATGACATGACATGCCATAAAATTTTGCTGAACACGGCATTTTAACCTGGCTGAAAATATCTTGGCTACAGAATGAACCAAAACTGCCAAACCTATCGTCCGCAGCATAGTTGGCTAACTGTTCACATTCATAATTTCATGTCAGAATCACAAGATCATATTTTCAACAAACTGCTAGGTTTATAATCATCACCTGCTAATAACAGGAACTTATGATCAGTGTTTTTTTGCGATTCACCCCTAAAATTTTAAAATTCATTGAACATGTGCCAATCACCCCCTGTTTTCTGTTAAGAAACTGGAAAGATTGCTAAAATCATGTTTAGGAAACTAGAGTTTTCTCACTGAGATTTCAGGAGAGAGATAAGATATGATGGAGTTATGGATAATAAAAACTTTAACTACAACATCAGACTGGCGATTATAAAGTAAATAATCCACATTCCATGCTAAACTTAAAATAAAGAGAAAAATATATTCAAGAGACTTGCATGCATCCATACGATAGAATGGAAAGTTCAAGGCGACTAATTAAGTTTTCTTTTTTTAAGTCTCTTGTTTTCATGTTTTATCTATGTCAATTCTCTTTATGTCAGCTTTCAAAATTTAGCACTTAATTTATTTCTGTCATGTAAAACCCACATAAACATTTTACTGCAAGGGCACTTCTCTACTCAATATTATATCATTCCATCAACACAGATTTCAAGTTCCTTTAGGATAATGACATGTCAAACTGGATAAAACTAAAAACTGTATCAGGGGAATGATTGTTATATTCCCATAGGGTTAAACATTCCCACACAGTGGACAAAAATTGACTTTTCTGAACCCTTAAACATACCCTTCCTTCATCACAAATTTTGACATCACAGTCATGAAAACTATTTACTGAGAAGAGCATGAAGCTAGTTTAGCATTAAGATATATGAAGATAAATGTTCATTATAACCCAAGACCATAAAGTAGCTTAGAAAATTGAAGCAACAAATAGAAACAGACAACTATCCTTTATGTGCTGAACTAAGACTTGAGAAAAGTTTGCAGACCAGTATAAAAGCATACAAGATATATTCCAAGTTCTTACATTGAATCCAATAGTTCCTGGGCCTCCACCAGGCTGGGGTGCATAGGGCAGGCCACCTCCAGTTCCATATGCTGCAGCAGAGGCTGATTCCGGTGTGGGCATACCACCCTGTGTAAAATGACAAAAAAAATTGTTTCTTCGAGCAGCCTTGCATGCTAGCCATGCCAGACTGCAGGATAGCAACAATTTCTCAGACAGCACATTTTGTTTAACAAGAACTCTGGTAAACATGCAAGGCATATTTTTTCCTTAAATACACATATCAAATGAATGAAGTAACAAATGAATGAACCATTTAGTCATATCAAGTAAAATTTTGAGAGATATATTCAAATTTTGTGTACACATGCACGAAGCTGAAAATAAGGGTCAGACCAATGTTCCTGATTTTCAGGGTCAGCGAAAGAGGGTGGCTCCATTCTAAATATAATTAAAGCGCTTGTATCTCATCATTTTCCTTCAAAATTCACAACCAAGTGTTTACATATATTTCTGCTTATATACTTAAAAGAACTGAAAGATAAGACCTTTGAGAATTGCTGGTGGAATAATCAGATACTGAGGGCTCGTTATGATAAAGAGAGCATCTCATATTTGTTCTCTCAAACAGCTTTAACTGTTTGGAAAGACTATGCTTTGAATCTCAGATGGGCTGCACTAACTTTCAACAAATGATTTTTAAATTTCCAGTATTGCATGATGAGGGAGAGGATAATCATGATCCAAATCCTGCTTCTGGCAAAGAGAAAGAATAAGCTTTACCAGCTCATAGGATTGATGAATGGTATATTGAGTCCAACAAGTTGAGTTTTCATGCTATCTCACCTCAACATACCCAGTCTGCAGCACTGTCTCGAGACAGCTCAATTGCGTAATTTGCCCTTTAAATTTCAAAATGCATCTAAACATACAGTGAACTTGCACCAATCTCCCCTTCATTCCTACATTCCAAAGTTTGCATTGCTTGAGAAAAACCTAAATTCCCTCTAAAAACTTATAAACCCCTTCTCAAATTTATAACAAGGGGGAATGTCTCTGCCAATTCACATGACCTGGAGAAACTGAGTTTCCATGCATTACTTGCATGACATGGCATATTGGGCCAAACAAATCCCACATACTGCATGTAATATCAGGTATGGACATCTGTCACGAAGTACTAATTGTACCATCTGTCTCTGTTGTCAGCATCACACAGAAGATGGCTCCGGCCTATGCCATTTATGCATGATGTGTATTGATCTATGTATGAACGAGATATGTGCCAATATATGGCATTGGAAAACGTTTCCTATTAGGTTAATGAAAGTGGATTTTTCTTTTTGAAGTGATGCAAGCCTCGCACTGGTATATCTGGCTGTAATTTTGGGTTAACTGCTGAAGTTATATGCCCCCTATTTTCTGCTTCTCAATAAAATATAATCTAAACATTGTGGCTTATAATTTAAGAACTTAAGACACTGAAGTCCAACAAGGGTCCTCTGGTGATAACAAGACAGAAATTTTTACAAGACTGAAGATATATCTGGGCACATAACTTTTCCCATGTTACTGGGATTTCAAAATATGATCCCTTCATGATCAGATAATACTTACCCCTGCAGCAGGTGGATAGCCGCCAGCCTGGGGATAACCTGGTCCACCACCAGGGTAGCCTCCTGGTGCGGGATAACCTGGCTGTTGAGGGTAACCTCCACCGTATGGGGGATAACTCATGTTTGCTTATTAGTATTACTGTGAGAAAGAGAAATGAGAGGTTACACAAGTGCTACATGATACTACAATTGTATGAGGCATCATTATGTGATGAGAAAAATTCATTCATTCAAAAAAAGTTCATAAAAGCGCTTCCTGAAGACATATCAACCTTTGCTTTGGGATGCTCACCAGCAGGGTTGTTAAACGTTATTTTTAAAAGTAACTGTTACAGTTACTTTACTTGTCTGAAAAATGAGTAATTGTTACAATTACTTTACTTTTTTGAAAGCAAAGTAACTGTTACAATTACTTTACTTTGAAAAGTAACTTGTTACTTAGTTTCTTAGTTACTTTCAGGTCTCAGTTTTTTTATTATCCAAGAAACGTAACAAGCATGCAAAATGTCAAATGGCACGTTTCACACAAGTTAACACGGCTGTCTTTTGAGTGATATCCATAAAGTCATTGAATTAATATCTACTTTATTTATGTTGAAGTCTTTGTTTGTTTTGGTATCAATGGCCACTTAAATTAAATACCTTTCTTCTTGAAAAAAAAAATCTGCTTCTCCACAAGGAATTTAACACTTTTACAAAGTGCACAGCCTGTTTTAGAGAGAAAGCTTCAAAATACAATCCTGTGTGTGTTAGTACAGTAATTTTCAGTCACAAAGTTTGTATTTTATTATTCTTCCAATATCATCTTTATTATCCTTCAGTCATGTATGTCGTTAATTCGACCCCAGGAACCGTTAACCTTGCGTAACCAAACAAATTGTGGCGAAAGCTTTTTCCCCTGTATACATTAGAGTTTCTTTTTTTTAAGTGAAATTAAAAATCTATGAGATTTTAGGTTTGAGATTAGAAAATCAGAAAGGCTAATCAATTAGTTATTTTGTAACTTTGACCTTCTGTGGCTTGAAATGATATATTTAATAGTCCCTTCCCTCTTTCTTTTTTAGCTCAATGCATTGTCTCATATATGTCTGTCTTCCTTCCTTCCCTGCCTTCCACCTTCTCTCCTTCCTTTGTTCAGTCATTCATTCATCTTTAATTACATAAAGTACAGCTCCCAGGAGAGGTTTGATCAAGCACAGGAAGACCTCAATATCATTATCAACCAGGGTTGGGCAAGTTCACTAAAAAAATCAATTCAGATCAAGATAAACTGACTAAGGCAACAAATGCCCTTAGATCAAGTTTAGCTCAGTTCCAGGAAAATTGTGTATTTTTCAGATTGGCTCAGTTCGCCTTGAATTTCATTAAGGTCAGATCAAGCTCAGTTCAGTTCATCAAAATAGAAAATTGCTCCACGAGGATAAGCACTAAGTAGCAGGTGACAGCTGGCAAATCTACAGTGCAAATTCATAATTATAACAAAGCCAAAATCAGCTAAAACAAACTGAAACAAGCACATTTAATACACATATAATATCTTACAGCTAATACTTGCAGATTTAAGGTAAGGTTGAGATGCAATCTGGACATTGTTCCAACATATAAGTAATCGCGCTCACTCTGTGTTAGTCATGCTTTACCTTCTATCATTTTCTTTCTTTCTTTCTTTCTTTCTTTCTTTCTTTGTGTCCCCCCACAGNNCCACCCACACCCACACCCACACACACATACATACTCACACGCACCAATGCACGCCAATCTTACTAACAACTAACCCACGAATGAACAAGCTTAGGTGAAAATATCAATTTAAACAAAACAAAAAAATGAATAGGTTTTTTTTTCAAGGTCGATACAGGTCAAACATTCCATGCAGCTGTAATCTTCACACTCCAGGTTCTTGTTCTCTACCTCTATGAAAGCAGAGTTCAGCTCCTCTCCGTATATTACTAATCTTGCAAATCTGGGATCTCAGAGTTAAGACAAATGAAAAGGGCAAATCGGAGTAGGATTATCATTCATTCAATATAGCCATTTACATTTACATGTAATTTCAGTTGGTAGACGATCTGCATGATGCTGTATTCATGTATCATCCGTTTTGTCGTCTGCTGTATTCAGTATGGTAAAAAGGAATTCAGTGCAGCCCTTTTCATCTCTACGAGGTGACATGCTTTCTCAAGAAAAAGACTACATTCCTGAATTTTTTTGGCCAGAGCATGTATATGAATACAGGACGCCGACAATAATTCTGAATAAATTGAAAACTCTTTCAGTCGGAGAGCAAGTCAGTAGAGGTCCTCAATGAAAGCTGCATCTGTCTAGACAGTTTTTTGACCCTTTGGCTGGGTCACACTTGGGTCTTGATGGCCTATGGTTATTCTGACATCAGAGTCATTAGAGAAGATCTATTTTGCGTGCATGTTACTGTGCAAATGGAGTCAAATTTAGAGGGAGCGGCGAGAAATCTCCAACCTTTCTAAGGATACTATTTTGAAGTTCAAAATTACCTTCTTAGTTACACTGAGTTGGGTTTTTAAATAAGTTCATATTTTTGATAAGAAGAACTAAGAAGAACCATTTTGAGTAGGCTCTAATAAAAATTGTAATTTTTTTTTTCCATCTTTGATCACATTACCTTATAGTCCATTATTATAATCTATGAATCTGAGTTTACCAATATATTATCCTAAATATCTAATACAATTTAACTACTCCTTAATAATTTGACTACTCCTTAATATTCATTCTATAAAACGTTCAAACATCACCTTCATACTGCTGTATATCAAGCATGGTAATGTGACTTTGTCAATGTTAGCTGATCTAATAATCTGAAATATAACACACAGTCTCACAGATGCAGCGCGCCTATAGGTACGATGTATTCATCCAAAGACGATGTCTAGAAAAAACGTTTTTCTTGAAAAAGTGGCCAATAAAGAAAAGAATGTGTATAATAGTGTACCGTCTATGCCACAGTGCCATTTTTTCCTTTTTCTCTTTCTTTTGGCGCAAGACCCATTCCGTGAAAGCTTTCCGGAGTTTTTTCTTGCATTTTTTATTGTTGGGAACGAAAGGCAGGTTGTCTAGATGGTACTGCAAACATTGGACATTACAGAGCTCATGATTAATAGCATGACAAAATTTATTGCGTTTTATTCTAAGACCGCTAATCTGTTCACTGCTTCTTTCAGACAGAGCAAGGGGAACTGATTTTAAAACCTCTGTCTTTTCTTTTTTTAATGGAAAGTGTTTCATGCATCAGCACCAAACTAAAAAGAAGACCTGTTATGGCGGTCATTGCCGCGTAAAAATCCAGACTTTCAAGCTGCATTTTCTCGAAAGCACTTGGGCTAAGGAAATATGTATGGGGTTGAAAATTAGTGAACAAATAATGAGGATATTTTAGGCTGTAAATCAGACAGCTACAGGCGTCTCTGTCACATGGACCAGACAAGTACAATCAAGTCAAACATTGGACATTTATCACCATCAAAATGATGATTGGGCACTGCAATCTAATGAGTATGACAGCCATAACAGGTCTTCTATTTAGTTCAGTTGCCTGTCTATGTAAAAACATATTCAGCACACATAGTCTTTCAAAGAGGTGAAGATACAGTCTAAACAAAATGTACATATATATCGAACAAGAAGTCATCGCCCATTCACCTTGCCATTTCTCAATCCACCTCAAAGAGACTCAGAGAGAGACTGCAGTGAACAAATAACCTCACGCTAGGTTACGCCGACGTGAGTAACTTACAGCAGAAACAGGCAATGGAACCGGGCGGGGAGAAGTTACAGTTTCACACACCCAGAGCAATGTCGAAGTTTGACTGGTGACAACTGAAACGCCGCCCACCCACTCAAAAAAAAAAAAAAAAAAAAAANNAAAAAAAAAAAAAAAAAAAACTACCGATATTCGGTTGTCATTTTCGAAATTAACGTGAAGTTGTGAACCGAGCTGAAATGTAGTTAAAAAATTACAGTTCAGATCAAGTTCAGATCAAAAAGCCAAATTAAGCAAAGCTCAGATCAAGATCAGTTCATCTAAAATAGCTATTTAGCTCAGATCAAAATCACATGAACTGATCTAAGTTCATGATCTGAGTTCATAAGACCTCGTATCTGCCCAGCCCTCATATCAACCATCGGTATGCTATGCATTCCTCCTTACTAAGTATATACTCATAATGCATCGAATTTTCCCTTCTTTACCTTTTAAAATAAACCTTGATCCCAAGTTACAAAGTATACTTATAAAGTATATCCTCACTATGAACTATAGACTTGAATGGCCCCACTATGCAAAAAGCATCTTCCTCAATAAATCGACTCTGTTACAACAGACTGGAGATAGCACGTGATTATAAAACATGCAGCATGTGCCAACCGGGTGCACTGCGGAGTAGCGACTTGTGCCAATCATATCGCACTTAATTTGACGGGATTGGTGGAGAGAACCATGACACTGGACAGCGGATTCGCTTATGACTGATGACACAATTGGGTGATAACATCTCTGTAATGAGTGCGGGCCAGGTGTGTTTGCAACCGGCCGACCGTATTCTCTTAATAAGTTGTATAAATTTGTAAAACGAAGAGATAAAGCCTGACACCGACGTATTCTGGCTTGCACATGATGGTTACATTAACATTCTTCAATCCTCACATATGATTGATTAAAAATTTAAAACATTTTGCGGTCTGGTGTCTGTGTTCAAACTCCACAGCCATCCTACTCAGTCCTGCACCACCTCCTCCTGACTAAACGCAGATAAGGTCGCCCCTCACCCCACCCCCACCCCTTACACCACGGGCGGCCCTACATGACACCNGGCGGCCCGACATGACACAACCTGTCCCCCCTTTATCCCTTCCCCCTCCTCCTTCCCTCCCATGACTGGGTGTCGTGAAGGTGAGGCCTGATCCTAGTATCCTATGTCTGTACCCTTCACAGCTCTGTTTCCAATCACAACACTTGTTTACCAATAAATATAAATATTACTAAACATTCAATTCACGCTTTCGGGCCTCACCCTCAGGCCATAATTATATGGGCCTCTTTGAAGTGATCACTTTCTAAGTCAAAAATACCTATTTGAAACTCCATTGTAACTTAAAATAGAATTAAGACTGATGGTAAATTACAGTGAAGACAGTCGTATAAGGCAGTTCATAAAGAGGCAACTAACTCACTATCAATTTTGAAACATCAATTGTCCAATTCATAATCTAATTTCAAACATATTTGTCCTAAAACCATTAAAATACCTATTCATGTTAAGGGTGACAATCGTTCATATCACATGAAAGCACTATTGAAACATGCTGCCTGCTGAAATTTCACTTGGATCAAACTACACGTACACAGAGGAAGACATGCACAGCTGGCTCATCTCAATGGCAAGGCACTGAAGCGGGACTCCTGCTGAAGCAGGACACTTTGTCAGAGGTGAAGCCGTCCTCCTTAAGTGGGTTCTACTGTATACACAAACCTAACTTACAATCATGTAACACTTGGGGGAACTGTCTATAGCAATCTTCATAATAAACTCACTCTGTTTTACCAATTTACACAATATGGTTATCAATTATTGCATTTTTCATTTCACAAAATAAGAAAACATCACTGTTGATGCATCGTCATTTTCAATGACATGGTCTTGGTAAATTGAGTATACAAACCTCTGGATCACTTCCCTTTCCTCCATTCTGAATTATTCTGTTGGAAAAACAGATCAAATACCATCTGCTATCATAATCCAAAGGGAAATCACTATATGTCGGGATAAACTGATGACAGCAATTTTATTGGCACAGGCCGGTTACTGGCACTAGAGGATACTCTAACTCAGCTTTCTTTCACCTTTTTGAGTTTCATAATAACATGGGGTCGCGCGAATTACAACAGCTGGATCCACAACTGCACAAGCCGGTTTAACATCTCAATATTATTTTATCTGAATATTCATGGAAGACGACATAAAAAAAAATGATTTTTCAGTCATACAATTTGACCATTGATTGTTGAAAAGTGGTGCCACCATTTTATTACAGATTTATGTTTCTAATAGTCATATTTACGCTTTAGAATAATGTAATTGATTGTCTTGACCTACCCTACACTGGACCTATATTAATTCATAGATAAACTCAAAGACAAAAGCATGACAATTTTAACACTTATCAGTCAATAAAAGCAACATATTCTTGTTTCAATTCACAGCAGATGATCTGGATCTGATTCTTCTGTAGCTCTAGTCTAGATCTAGACTAGTCTAGATCTATCTATATAAGTTCTGTTTTGACTATGAATATATGGTTCCCTGGCCTTTTGATAAATAGGCTTATGTTATTGTTATGGCTCATGTTTCATGGAAATTGCTAGTCTACCAATAGACTCTATAAACCAGAAGATAAGAGATGTTATCAGCTTCTGATCATTAGATCTAGTGAATTATATTTGTCGACATTAAGTTCGTCAGTTTGATTCACGCTCAGAAGTTCTGCTGCTATCCTGGTTTAGACTTATTTCCTATGCATTTTGTTCCTCACCCGGCTCCGTTCGTTGACGTCTATGACTGGACTGGTTAACGACAACGTACACTCAATTATGAACGCACTCAGAACAGGAGAAAACTTCACAATCAATCAATGAATAAATCAACACACTCGTTTTAAAACAGATTTGTGATTCATTGGTGTACTTACGAAATCACACACGCACACACCCAAACAAAATATTGAGCAATGGGGTCTAATGGCGTTCAGTGTTTGCAGACTACTATTTTGGGGATACGCCAATCCGGAACTGAGTTTAGCAATCTGTCAAGGACTTGAAGGCCGGTAACTCCCATTTACAGACTTTCATATTAGTGATGGGCAATATCGTGAAAAATGTGGCAATTTCATGCTGAAATCGATGATTTATCGATAAATCATATTATCAAGACAGTTGACATACAGGAATGTCAAGTTGTACTACCTAGTATGGTTATGTTTATGACAGTAGTGACAGACGTACAACATGTCACAGTCATTAGTTTTCATTGATGACTTACTTTCTGTCGGTGATATTTTTTNCATGCTTGTTTTTGACCAACAAAATTATTGTAATCATCGTGTGTCCCAGCTACAGACGTGATGAAAGAGGAATGCATTATTATGACAGGCAATTAAACACAATACTGTTAACACCAAATCTATCTTTCGTGACTGATATAAACTGGATAACCAATATATATTATAATAAAAGTTAATTATATAAAGTTCAAGAATTAAATGCACATATAGGGAGAGAAAATCCACTGTCATTTGCGTTTGTCAGTGGTATCCAAGGAAAAAATGTATTTTTTGTAATAAATTTTGCTTGAGAAGTGGTAAGATGTTGCATTACAACAGCAGTAATGTTTGCTGAATAATAAAATATTTTAATGATATAGTAAAAAAAATTCAGTAATAATGATTTTTTTAAAATAGCAACTTCATTAAATCTACATAATTATTTGCAAAATATGGAAAAAAAAATAGATAATTTTAATGTAAACAGAGTATTGAAATATTACAATATCGATACATAGACACTTTAGTCACCCATATTACAATTACAATTATAAACAACATGGCCTGTCCGAAGGTACTTCATTCTCACTCTTTACTATGCAATTTGCAGAGGCACTTGTCCTTTGCATTTATTGGGGCCCGTTCTCCGAAAATACTAGCTGCGAGTTTCAAGAGTCATGTCAACATTGACAGCCTTTATCCTAACAGCAATCCTGACTACCTTCGCAAGGACCGGACTCATGCATCCCACCACCAAGCACCAACGGTAAGTAATCTAATCACTAATGGTACAATCACGGAATAGGACCGATCTTGTAGCTAAACCAATGACTAAATAAACTGTATCAATGCAAGAGCGGTCCTGTCCCAGGAGATAGCCAATCTAATTAGTAAGAAGGGTAATTTGGATGTGATTGTCATGTAGTTTCCCACTTTCAGATGCGTAGTCGTGCCATGTTATGACTATGAATATTAAGTAGACCGTCTTATCTTACTTGTTCGGCCCAACTAGGGCTTCCACTTTTAAGGAAATTTCCTCTTTTTAAGTAATTTAAGGAAATTTCACCGTGAAAAGGAAATTTAAATGGAAAAGGATTTTTCCCCCGAAAAAAAAAATTTTCCCCTCAAGTAAATTTTCCAAATAATTTTACATAGACTATACAGTAATTATAAAGAATTTTGTTTCTCTCTCGTTTCACAGACCCCACTATTTAAACTGCAAATTAGAAATTGTTACCAATCATCATAGGCCTACTCAATTTGTGCGAGGAAAAAAAAACCTTGACAAGCTTTGTATGAGGATTTCAGTCACTGCTATCAACTGGCACGAGAATAGAATTACAAACTGAGTAGAGTGTGGATGCCATATTGAAGTTTTAGTGCCAGATTTAAAAGATGTTTTTTTAAATGTGACATTTTCGAAAGGACTCTAGTCTAGCTAGCATTAACTTAAATTAAGTTGGTTCTTTGGCATTTGATAACAGTGATTCAGTTTCAGGCATATTATTAATATTTTATACCCCAAAATAGGTTAATATTTAGAGAACCCAGCACAGCAAGTTATTACCCAGCAATTAGTATCCTGGTGGTACCTGTTTCCACTACCCTAATTTGTATCCTCAGTGCATCTATTCTTGTGCAAACTACACAGAGGACAGGAAAACCAGTTTCTTTCCCTGTCAAATAGGAAGAGGCTGGAAAGTTGGAGGTGTGATAAATGTAAATTGGCGATACAGAAATAGAAAAGGAATTTTGAAAAGCCAAGAAAGATTTTTTACGAAAATAGGGATAAAAATAAGGAAATTTCGTTTGTTGGAAGTGGAATCTCTGGGCTCAACTTCCTGAACGCATCTGTGTGAAGATAATTTTTATAGCTGCCGGCATAATGATAAGGGAAATTTTTGGTAAAGTAAACATGAATGGGACAGAGACTCAGAATGACAGCTGCTTAGAAATTCTAGTAGAAACAAGAATTGACTGTGCCTACACCACGCAGGTTTCCATCTCCAAGGAAACTTCAATGTGTATACAGCTAGACTAGCTTGTAGGGCTTCTCTAATGCACCCCTAACGATGTGCATACCTTCATTCTGGATATATTCCAGTCGATTTTACTGTGGTGGTGACAGCATGAGGATTCCAAGGCCATAACTGACCAACGCTAAACTAAGACCAACTGATGGTGCAGAAGAGCCAGTCGTCTCTGTTCCAGGTTCACAGCTGCTGTTGATTTCAGTGTTGCCATACCTCCTTTGCATCTCTGAACTATTTGCTCCCCATGGTGTCTATACAAACAGGCTGCAATCAAAGATCACCTCGAGATATTTAATTCTGTTGCATTTTCTATGTTATGTCGCTGGAAGGGAATGACAGGGAAATCAGCCAAGACTGTGATTATTTAAAGAGCACCACAGCACACTGACCTTTTGCAGATTGTTTTGTAAGCTAGATTCATCACTCCACTAAGCAATGGCTTGCATCGTTTTGTGAATGCTTGTGACCATCTCTTGCCTATCTGGGTCAGTCTTATATATGAGGATATCATCTACAAATGTTAATGTCCTTCCCAGACCATTACATTGAATTCTTGTCACCCTAGCAGTGTAGATGTGCACATGGAATAGCACAGGTGAAAGAGGATATCCTTGAGGCAATCTTGGACATACATTATTATATATGGGTTCAGACGTCCATGATTCCAGTACAAGGGGACTTTTCTCCCCATCAGTACAGCTGCGACCCAGTTCACAAGCCATGTATCCAAGTCCATATATATATATATTGAATTGCAGTCTATCCAGGAGTATATTTTTATCTAAGTCTCGAAGTCCATTTTTTTGTAAGTTTGTATCTTCCAGCTCGATGGCCCCAGGTGTAAACAGGTAAGTGAGAACAAAACATGAGCCTGCCTATATTAATTTAAGCTTACAGTGTGATAAATGCTAAGTAATCTAAAGAGTACTCAACCTTCTTCCTCCAAAAAAAAAGGACAAAATAACATCAAACTTTGCTAGTCTGGATGCAGTTATACTATTACCTAAGAGTCTAAAATGACTCAGAATAATTACAAAATAATTACAGTTTTGTAGACAACACACTTAGATTTTATGAAACCCGATCTTCATTTTCTCAGAAGAGTTATCGGGTCACCAGTGGCTCTATGTGAGTGATCGGGTCTTATAAAACTTATAAGACCCGATCACCGGAATAAGTAATTAAAGTCCATCATCGCTGTACAAGTTAATTTCATTGTTGACGTTTGAATATGTTTAAACAGTGTACAAGTGTATTTAGAAGCCGTATAGTGCAAAAAATACTTTTAGGAACATTTGTTATTCCAGTAAATTGTTCTTCTGTAAGGCTAGATCTACTCTAAATCTAAGGTCATAAATATCCACACTGATGATTATTTAATGATTAAATGAGTTTAGGAACGACATCACCCTCACTGAGAGTCTCATCAGTGAAGACTCTCAATAAAGTCACGATTTTATTGAGACTTAGACTCTTAGTGGATCTTATCAGTGCACCTTCAGACTAGCTGCTGCAAATTTTTGAAAACTTTTACTACATCATAATTGGAACCAAAATTTACTACTTGAGAGTCCTAGCTCCACCTGTCCATATAGATCTACAAGATCTTGCTGCATGCTACAAACATGTGCAATTTGGTGCACACTCTAGCCGCTGTCATATGCAGTTTGTTTTTGGTCCTCCTTGTGTGACATAAGATTCATTACCCATGCTGCAGAACATTGATGTTATTACTTCCGCAGCAGTCTTATCCAGAAATATGTACAAGTTCATATGATAATGAAGGCTGTAATGAAACGCAAGAAGGTTGCCTTTCATGCTATTTTCAGGAGATTGCAGCAAAAAAAATAAAAGATGTTTTTTTACATGGACGTAGAAGAAGGATTCAGGGTCCAAAGAAACAGTGTGATTGCATTTTATCGACTTCACTTTAAATCGTCTTCTGCTCAGTTGCAACATTTTTTCAGGAAAAGAAATTTTTAAACAGTAGAACTCGATGATATTGATAACAGGGTGGTCAGGATTTCCAAATTTAGTCATCATATAACTATGTACTGTATATTTTTTTTTTTTCAAACTAAGGGATCTTGACGACAACGGAAGTAATTTTATTTAGATTACACTGGCCTTCTCTTTCTGCTGAAAAAAGACCCTTTGCAAAAAAGTTGAGGATGAGTGAACTCAGTCTACTCTTACTTCAATGTAAAATTGGGACGTAAGATGTCAAAAGGTTTTTGTATTTTTAATACTTGATGAATGACATCTTGCCAACACTTTGGAAGCCTAGGCAGTATTTCTTGACATTAGAATTACAAGAAGTATTTGATTTATGACATATTTTTAAATTTATATAGGGCCATAGAAATCTCAGAGGGACTCCATCTAGATCTTTTAATTCATATGTAATTAGTGACAGTCTCTTTGTTTGTTATCATATGAAATGTACTCATCTGATAATATCCTTATCATGTAGCCTACATCTTTCTGTAGACATAGGTGGATTACAATCAAGGTTCGATGTACCCACATATGGCCTAAGGTTTCAAAGCTGGGGGAAATATATTTGTAGCTGCTTATATTCTTATAAGTATCAGTTGATTTGTCTGGTTGGATTGATTTGTGCAAGATACAAGACTGTGAGCGTGCATGCACAAAATGGAAGGCAATAATTCATGATTTCCTTAACAGTATTCAGAGTACGTTCATTGTGTCATATGAGAGAAACAACTACCAGTCCTATCAGACTGTGGATACACAAGCCTCCCGCACCTCCCAATAAGTGGCAGAGAAGGGGTTTAACATGGCACATTTGTTTTGATTTTTTTGTTAGAGTTCATCATGACTTTTCCTTCCATCGTTTTGGAGTTTCTATGATCCCAGACACTGGGCTCTTGTAAAGCAATAGGTCATGCATGAGTGACAGACATAGACAGACAAACAAACAAACAGAGAAACCGGGGTTAGGTGAAATCATTACTGTCAATTACTGTTCAATATGGTAAGAGACTGTTTCAGATCACGTTGAATGAATTTATTCACAGATTTGTATAAATGAAAATTGAATTGAGGCTTTTTTTTTTGGACAGCTGATTCTGTACTGTTTCAGATCTGGTTCTAATATCAGATTTCCTCTCGCATTTTCATGAAAGATGTTGCTGCCAGTTTTCTGTCATTCTGACATTTCAAGAAAGTCTCACACCTTCCTTGACTTACCATGGATCAGTGTTCAGTTATACCTATACAGAGTATCTGGACTAGGGGATTTGGGTTGCTGTGACCATAGAACTAGCCTTTGTTAGATAATCTATGCTAATGTTCCTCTCTACCTGCACTTCATTATCAAAAGAATACAGTCATTTTTTTGTTTATTTGTTTGGTGTCCTTCTCCAGCTGAAATGTCTTCCATGCCTCCAAATTATTTTCAGAAAAGGATTTGGTTTGGTAATAAGTTTCTGGGGCAGAGATTTTATGCAGTTTTGTCACAGCACTTTCCAGTAATGAAGGGTAAATAAACTGATGTTGGGATGTGGTGGTGT
>JAWQUT010000073.1:1137935-1180583 GCA_033807755.1 Ellobium chinense
GGGGGGGGGGGGGGGCAGAGGCCTAGGCCTAAAGTAGTCTGTATGCTATTTCGTAATAGGCGTAATAAAAATAGTAACGGATCGCACAAGGTGTTTCGTAATAGCGCAAGTTTCGTAACTTTGTTCGATATAGTGTAATGAAATCCGTAAGTCAAGTTTTACTTGAGGGCTTCTGATGTAGGGTGAATAAATACTCTGAGTAAACATACTGGTCTATTTGTAAATACGTTGATTAAGTGATTTGTGACTTGACAGTTTCACACAAGTCTTAGACAAAAATAGAAAGCCCTAGTTTTGTAAAAGGTTGGCAGGTCCCGAAAAAGAAATTTTTGAGGACATTCGCTGACACACCATTCCCTCATCAGTAGTTGATAGCTTGTAGTCTTCACAATGTCACTGAAGAGAATTCAGTCAAGTTAAAAGCTCTTTTTCTTTTTGTAGTCTTCTATATCTTCAATCCAGGAAATTATCCTTGAGTACCAGTACCAGTGGTCCATGTTTGTTATATTAAGCTACTTGGAAATTCTAACTCTGCCAGGGCCAAGGATTCTGCAATCAACTCTGCGTAATGGCAGTCCATATAAATGCAACTCCGTATTATAGCAACACTTTGTGGATAAAAGCACAGTAGGCTATTTTTTTTTCTTCCTTTTCTTTTCATAAAGTCATGGATAATTGCAACTCCTTGTAACTGTAACTCATTCCATGCTCCAAGATGATACAATTAAGCGGAATTGGCTGTATCATATTCCGTCTGCTACGCAATTTCTAATCACTGACCACGCTATAATCATGTTGTTCACATTGTCCACAAAAATGAGTTAAACAAATAATGAGATTGTATACAATCTTCTTATTGGCATGAAAAGACCTATTCTTCACAAGGAAGTCATCGATAATCCGCCCCAGAGGACTATAAATATAGTCAATCAGTATAAATAGTCGGTAAAATTTTACCCACTTTATGGCAAGAAGCTCATTTGCTTCTTCCTCTGCAATGCATCACTTTCTCACAAGATTTCACAACCCCAATTAACTGCAACATATTGCACACACCTGAAGAGTTGCAACTAGGAGCAGTCAATCAGTTCCTCAAAGATTTGTTACTTCCTGAAGATGTTGAGCTCTTGCAACACAGACCTCAGACAGCTAACTTCGGAACAAAATTACAGTTTGCATTCAGCCTAATTTGCAGAAAACAGTGGAATCTCAATATTAAGTACTCATTTACTGAGTGTGCATTTCACATTCACTAATTCATTATTGTATTATTTCATTACCCAGGTGGACCTTGACATTAAGTATACAGTACCTCAATAATAAATATATTTTTTCCGTGCCCAAAGGCATACCTTATATTGAGGTTCTGCAGTACAATCTTATGCACATCAACATATTTTCTAGTAAATCCGACACTGCTGCTTAATAATTCATAACACTGCCTCATACATTCTCACTGTCTTTTTTCTTTTTTTTCTTTAATGTAGATCAGTTAGAAATATCAGCATCAAAAAGCAGTGGACCAGGGGGACAGCATGTCAATAAAGGTAGGTAACACTTACAGTTACATAATGCAGTAGAACTGAACATCAAACCCAGGGGCTGATTTAGGATTGGCATGGCCCTGGACATTAGAATGATGCATTTCACTCATAAGAAATTTTTGAATGGGGCAAACGGTTACAGTAGCAAGTCTAACGGTAAATAATAAACATTGGTTCCGCCTAACTGCTTTCCTTTCCTTTGTTCTCTCTATCCCTGTCTCACTCAGTCTGTCTCTCTCTCTCTCAGTATGCCTCTCTTTTCTTTCTCTTTCTTGCCTTTTTATCCTTATTACTTTCTTTCTCTCCCCTCGATGCAGGACCCCTTACAAGCACAGAGCCCTCTGCAAGCATAGGGCCTTGAACACATGCCCATCATGAGTATTCCTATTTGTAAAGCTCCCTCATTTTAATGCTGTGGTCTTGAGACACTCATTTTGTGTAACAGATTTCCCTTTTGAACAATAACACCTCACAGTCTGGAAATAATGGACTTTGAATTTAAGTGCATAATTGTGTACTGTATTTGAATGTTTTGGGACGCTAGGTATAAAGAATTTTTTGTCTTCATATTGTGAAACTAAAGGATTCAGGATTTTCTACTATTTTCTTTCTTCAGTGTTGTTTGAGCTGAGTGGGTATTTGAATTATTTCCTTAATTCAGACAAAATCCCTCGCTGTCTGTAACTAAGTAGCCATTCTTAGAATGTGTTCAATGAGGAAAATGTGAATAGTAATATGATTTACTAAACCACAACATGAGCATAGTGAGACTTGCACCTATGATCATTCAGTCTTGAGTTCAGTCCTGTAAGAGCTATATGGCTGTGCTGTTCCATTTATTTTCTTTCAATCTTCTACTTCATTCAAATTATTCTCTATTCTTTTGTCTAGTGAACAGCAAAGTTGAAGTACGATTCCATGTGAATTCAGCATCATGGATTCCAGACTGGGTTAAACCAAGACTGACAGAAAAGGTGAGATTAAATTTCTATCAATAATATATGTCTTGTATTGTCTTTCATAAGTAATTCCTTAATGCATATAGCGCTCTGTAAATACCAAAATGTATAAGTCAGTGAATGCAAATACAGAAAATAGAAATGAAGCTAATAAATAAAAGGCAAAAGTCTAGCTGATTTTGTACAGCATACAAATCCATTATATTTCCCACACACCCCCCAAATTTGGCAAGATAATCTAAGATGGACAGGATGAGACCATAGGGGTAATCTTGTTGTCCCTGCTGTCGGGGCTCTGGGGGATTTAGAGGGGCCTCCCGTGTGCTTGAACTGGGAAGGGAGATTCAAAAGCACTCTCCCACTCATACCTCTCTAATTAAAAAAATGTGATGTGGTGCAATATGACACAGTGCAAGCAATGTAGTGTGCAAGTGTGCTTTATTCTTCACACATGTAACTGTTGTCTTCATGTGTGGTGCATTGCGGTGTGATTTGTAGTCTGGATGCATCCAAAAGGTTAAAGCTACTGAATTAGGTAGGGTGACCCAAAATTGGCAGAAAAAGTTGTTAAAGTGGTGTGCCACTCATCCCATGGGGCACAAAAACATGTTGAAAGCCTGAAATAAGTATTGAAGTTCAAAGCATGCTAATCTGAACATATGTGAAAAAAAAAATGTAACTGTCATGTCTAGAGATTTACTAGGATGATATGGATCAGTCAGGATTGATGTAATATTCTATATTCAGCAGCAGAGATAGTCTATATTCAGCAACATGGATTTCTTTCTATATTTGCAGCTCGTTATTCCTGAGAAGATGTCAGTGAAGATCATAAGATTTATATTTTTTTAATGTAGACACAGAGGAAGATCAACTGTTTAGAGTGGAAATCTAGAAGGTTTGGATGTGTATGTGTTGAGATATGGTGTCAACACAATCTCTGTCTTAGTACTACAAAAATGGAGAATTGTTCTTTAATAATTACATACACAAGTTAATAAATTATGGTGTAATGGGTTTAAAATTTTGTATTTTATTTAGGAGCATGGCAAAATAACAAAAGATGGGTATTTGGTCATCACCTCTGACATGACGCGGAAGCAAATGCTTAACCAAGCAGACTGCATGAACAAACTGAGGAATATGATCTATGCAGCATCAGTCCTTCCAAAGGAACCAACCAAGGAAGAGGTTGCAATCAAAGAAGAAAGGTAACCCTCCTTTACTTCTTACAGTCTTACATCACTTACTGATATCTTTGTTGCTGAAATTTTTTGTGTTGTCACTTTCCCTCTGTATGCACTCAAAAACCCACAGGACCTGTTCAATAATTTTGCAAATAGAAGCATGTTGCAGAATATCCGTGATAGTGAAAAATGGCTAGGGGTTTGCCAACTGCCTGCCCCAGTCTAGTTAACAGCACAGCAACAAAGATCATGTGTTGCAAAGGATCACACTGCTGTTAGTTAACCCCTTCATTAGGTATGACTTACGTCCCTACCTTTACTGGCTGTATCCCACCCCAGGACTTTCATACAAGTGCTTGATTTAGGGTTTAGGACAACACTAGGTAGTGACATGACAGCCATCAATGCTTTGAAAAAAAAATGTAGCAAAGGTGTTAATAATGAATAACAATCCTAAATCTGGCCTTGATGAATTGGGTTAGTGAGGATGACAGTTGTCTGCATGGGGGCTTGTTTATTGTAAGTGAGAGAGAATATGATTTATTTTCAACAAAAAAAAAAAACAGAAGAAGAGTAGTAGGGCATGAAGAAATGCTTTGCAAAATGAGTTTTTTTCAAGTGAACGCTAGGTGCATTCTTAATAGGCATAATGAAATATAAAAAATAACTTGGGGCTCGCAGAAATGTTTAGTAATATCACAGGTATCACAGTGTGTGTTTTCATAAAGAACTTGTTTTAGTGTCCACATTGTCAGGTTATCAGAATTATGCTACGGGACAGACAATAAACACAGTTGAGTGCATACACTCATACTGTGTTCCTTTTGATGCTTGACATCTTATCTAATATGATTTTATTACAGTAGTCAGTTGGGGATATACAGTTTTCTATGTCAACAAGGATGATATAATTACTGACAACTAAGGCCATCACAGTATGCCTCTCCCTCAGCATGTTTTTGATGCTTGTGCTGGGTGAGATATGGCATTTTGATTGATGGTGAATGTGAGGAGGCAAAAGAATAATAACATAGATGGTTCGCCCAAATGAGGTTTATTGTATCGATCTGCCTGTATCACATGTAGCTGACAGTGAGGAAGGATATTATTAGAGACTGTTATTAGGGCTGGATTTAGGGCCCATAGGACCCCCTTCATTATGTTTGATGGACAATAGAGAATATCTTTAAATTTTCTCATGAATTCTCGTGGTTGATTCATTCCAGTAATTATAAGGGCCCCACAAGAAGATTTGCCTGGGGTTATGCAGTATCATAAGATGGCCATGTTTGAAAATTTGGCATAGCAACAGATTTAAACAAAGCAAATTAACATTCATACGATGTTTCCCCACTCTTTCCTTTATCTCTGAGGCTTGCTTACTCTCTTTTCATTGGCCTTTTCTCTTGTTAAGCATTTCATTTGTTCTTTTTGTGTCATGTGTTGGGTAACTGATAGCCAAGCCCATACAAGTTCCACGGAAAATGTTACCTAGTACTTTCCTCTTTGTTATGAGAAGTGGTCAAACAAGTTGATCCATTTAATTACACCTATGTTGGAATATGGCATATAATTATTTTCCCTACTCCCAGGGGGGTATGATCAAAGGGAGATAACTCTGTGTTTCCCAATTTTTCTATTACCTATGGAGCTGTTGCAGAATTGGAAACTCTGGAAATGTCATGAAATATTGCTGTGACAGTTTCCAGATCAGAAAATACCTGGAATCATCAAAAGTAGTATCTCTCATGGACAAAAAAATCCTTGAAACTTTGAAAAATTGCAAATTGAAGTCATAATTTTGTGTGGGACCATGTTTCGCACTGAGTAACAGGAGTGAAAATTTGCAGGAACGTAATAATTTTCCCATAGCAAAAAAACGTTGTGTGATGGTTTGATTTATATTATGGTCATGGACAAAAATATAACAGCACCTGAGATTGCCATGGAGAAAACACAAGGAACAATTTTTTTTTTAATTTAGGCAGCAACCCTGGGACTCCATAATGTTGTATTTCAGGCAAGATCCAGACCAGAAGTGACTGAGCCGTGCTGTGGTTGCATGACTTGATGATGACCTGATCATTTCCATTAAAAATCCACATAGGCAGTATTAGTGGACAAAGGCAGTGTTGGTGGTACCCAGCCAGCTAACTTTTACTCTGTGTGTAGGGTTAATAGGAATGTCACACAACTGATATGCTTTTGGGGTATGGACAATGCCATATTCTCAGATTCCCGTGAGCTTGCTGGTCTTTTATAAAATCCCTCTTTTTAATGCAGTATGTTTAAGACATTTTCATTTGTTATGTTTTTTTCAGAATGGCAAGGGCAAAGGCCGGGATACTAAGAGAAAAGAAGAGTAGGTCTTTACTGAAGAAAAATAGGTCAGCACCACAAATGTGAAAATATGTACATAGAATAATAAAGTTTTTTTTTAAATTAATAGACTGCAGATTTTGTTAAGTGCCCTTAAGATGACAGTAGGGGACATCCATAAATTATATATGCCCAGAGGGTGAATAAAGGTTTGCTGACACTGTATGGCAAGGGAACAGTGTGAGGCATTAAGCAAGCAATATAATGTTTCTTTAGGAATTTGACACAAAAGTGTTGGCAAAATAAGATGTCAGACTTGCAGAAATAATGAAAAGTGAAGTTGGGGCAAGAAAATTGAAAGCATATTTATATGATTCATGGATGACCCCAAGTACGCATGAAAAAGTTTTTGTGTGGATGATCTGACATAATTGTATTGGACTGGCTTAAAACTTGTGTGTTTGGACATTTTTGAATAGTATGTGAATATCCTGGCTGGCACAGAGGAACCATGTTAACACAATCATTGCCTGTTAACACAACCATTGCCTAACACAATTCTCTCCATAGCACACCCCTCAGTCGGAAATCTAGCACATTAGGTTTAGCTTTATTAATATAAATGCAGGATAATGCATGCACAGTACAAGATGCACACACTCTCGAAAGTTTGATCTCAAGGGTGGCTATGTTATCATTGTTCTTCTGTGAGTAACCAAGCCTAGATGAATGCTTTTTTGAGTAACTGCCGTTCATAAGACCGTAAGCCATGGACTAACGAAACGTTGAAGGCCTGTATATAGAACTAAGCATTTTTGTAGAAACAAAGTGGGCTGGATGAATATCCCTACAGTGTAAAAGCAGGTTATTAAAGTAAAATCCTGATCATCAGTTTGGACACTATACTGATGTTAATATGTAATACAATGGAAATCAGCTAAACTGAAATTGCAGTAAAATAATCGTTTTGTTCTATTAGTATTATCATCCAGTTCGGAAAGTTGCAACTTCTCAGGAGCATGGAAAGTCCTGTGATTAACATATGTCACAATTCTGGTATTGTCTTACTGAGAGTACAGTATTCTACTATGTAAATGTTGCTGACAAGCAAATTGTGATTTGGCTGAGTTGAATTATATTTTGGATTAATAATGAGTGAAGAATTGCAAGACTTAAGTCAATAATTCAGTGATAGTAATGTGTGTCTGCACAAGGAAAAATGTGCATTGCCTGAGGTGTCCAACACCTATGAACACAATGTGGGCTTGTTCATTCTGTAGTCCACAAAGGAGGTGCACAGGCACACCGTTCCACACCAGATTGCACTATTGCAAAATATGCACAGTTCAGTCATAGGCACCTTGGACTGTGACAACTTCAGTCGAAGACAATATGTGTTTCATTTTCAGTTGAAAATTATTCTAAGTGATTTCTATTCTTATAGAGCACAATGAGTTCACAAGTAATACTCAGTAAATTTGACAGGACTTCGGAAATATTTCTCTGAACTTTTTCCGATTAACCAGCTTCCTTTGTATGAGAATTTGTTGAATGTTAGATAAAAAAAGGTATGAAATATAATTTGAATGACAAAGAGGTGTGTGGTGATGAAGTTTAATTCTTTTGAATATCAAATTTATTAAAGTGACAAAAAAGATACAAAAACAAAGGTTTTATGTTTTCACAAGTCTTGTTCTGTGGAGCCATGTTGTTATATTGGGCAGTTCCAAGAATGTGGACAAATAATGTCAGTGATGCTTAAGAAACCAGTTATATATCTGCATCATTGTGAAATACATGCTAGACTTCTATCTTACTAAGATGGACATGAAAATGACTTTAGGGACATGTCCAGTTCATAATCCACGTGCCAAAGCTTGGTCTGCAACATCACCACTTTTGAGTCAGAATTGTATTGAAACATTTACATGCAGTCTTCATAAGTGGGTGGTCAAGCATCCATCTCACAGATCCATCTCGCAAATGATCTTTGGGGTTGAGATTGGTTTAGGTAACGTGACAGCTTCATTTGCAGGCCAGACTTTCATGACAGTTGCCAATAATGGCCAGCCTGGGTGGTGCAAAACAGACAGAGGTGTGAGTGTGAGTCTACTCAAAAACATAGAATTCACCATCAGCAACTGCATCGTGTTAAGGCTTGGCCCCATGGTGTTTACAGGTTGAAGCAGCCTCAATTGTCGAGGGAGAAAAAGGCACAAGATTAACATTTTCATGGTTGAAAAAGTGTTTTGTCTTATGGGATATGGGAAGTTAAACTCAGCATCAGGTTTTGATGTGTGAATCACTAGAATTTCCTCATCTCAGTCTTGCGTTCAGGAATGTTCTAATGAGATTCCTTTCATCATTCCAGCAATAGTATGGCTCCTCAGATGCTGGACTAACTGGAAGATCATTTTTGACAAATACTACTATCATGGTGCAAAAGCATTCCACTCACAGCTTACAGTTTCCATCTTCGTTGTTAACATAGAAGTCATTTCAGTTCCTAACAATTTACCAAACCAATGAAGATAATGTTTCTTTTACTAGTTATGTTTTACTTTAAAAGAAAACTTAAACATGTTATGTATCACAGATAACTTCAACAGTGACACGCAAAATGATATATTTGTGTCATCCAGCTTTACAAATAAACCAAGGGATCTATGTACAGAGAGGACTAACATTTAGAAAGGCAAGCATGATAACACAAACTTAAACTTGAGTGTTTACAAAGTTTCCCAGAAACACACAATAAAGTTTTGTACAAAGGCTAATTAAACTTCACAGTTTTACCAATACTTTATGAAATTCTTGTCATATTTTTCCTGGCATATAAAGTTTTGGACATGGCTTCACATCCATAAGGAATTATTTCTCACTTCTAAACACAATATGACGTGAAATTTGTTAAACTGGACATGCAGCATCCTCATGAAATATTGGTAAAGTGTGAGTTAATACAATAATGAGTTTCACTAAGGTCACGAAGTATATTGTATTTGTATTATACAAAAAAAAAATTACAATTAGGTTTTTCAAAACAAGTAACTCCAGCATCCAAGGTAAACATTGCAGAAAGACACATATTGACATTAATCCTTTCAAAGCCATATTGTTTGTCTAACAGTCACTCACAGCCATTGGGAAAGTGTAGAAAAGAGCAAATGTTTACATACTCCACAAAGAGAAAAGAACCATAAACTGAGGAGAAACTTCCACCACTCCATTGATGAGATGTAATCCACTCACAAAGGAAACATAACTTTATTTATCTCTATTCACAGTAAGCAAATTATATTGCATAAAAAAATAATACATTTACTGTAAGTATAGTAGCAGCAGCACACTAGAGAGAAAGAGGCACAAAATGAAATGTACAATAATACTGTTAATAGTTACCATGGCTTGGATTCAAAGCTCCTCCTGTACAATAATGTTTAGATAAACATGTTGTATGAAAACTCCAAGATGGCTAAATATTGAAGCAGAAAGGTTGCACTGGCACTTATATTCCACAATATCCGACTATAGAAGCAATTTTCATCTTCAGTTGTTTTGTTTTTCTTTTCAATGAAAGCAGCATAAATTTCAGCTTTTTGAGCAAATGAACAACAGCAAAAAGTCAACACTAAAGTTAAAAATTCATTCTCCAGTTGTTTTTTCAATTACCCCTCTTAGAAATAATGCCCAAATCACAAGAGGAGCATAAGGCAAAAGAGTGTTGCACATTAGTTGTAAGGTAACACTTCATGATGAAGGCAAGGACAAAGAATGAATAGAGAAGAATAGAAAAATGTACTGTCAGATTCATGGTCCCCACACATACATAGATAATACTGATCTATAGAGCATCTAAAAGATACAGACAATGCATCATAAAATGCTTGGAAGCTAAACACTAATGACAGAGAACAGTCAAATTTCATAAGTTCTTTAGATGTTACATTGTGGCTGAACTCTCATCGCAACAATGAAGAATAATTCCAATGTGGCTGAACTGATCAGGAAGTAGTCTGTATTCATCATGAAAATGATGATTAATCTAGATTTCATGCATGCTTTCTTTTGTTTTTATAATTGATGACAATCTCTGAATGAGTCTATGACTGTATAAATCTTCAACTAGTTCTTCAAGTGGACACTTGTTAAACAGAGACAATGCGAGGAGCCATTGGGAAAGTTTTCCTCATGGCAAGACACTTCTCCCGGTCAATGAACAAGCTGTTGTTTTTGATGCTGAGGTCCTGTTCTAGAGCAGCCTTGGTTCTGAGCAGAGCCTGCAGGGCATTCTCAGCTTCTCTGAGCTTGTGCTGGAGATTGTCAACTGTGTCAGTGATCTCTCCAACCTCCTCAACCAGCCTGTCATGGGATACAACAAGAGTGGCAAGAGTTAGTTAAATGATTCAGGAGGCAATATCATATAGAAGAACAAAGAGTATCTGATATTTCATCAAAAGAATAAATTGCATATGTGTTTACAAATTGGATTATTTACTGGTTACTACGTCAGGAGGAATTATTCATGACTATAAACACTAGTATAGATTATTATATTCTTGTATGCATACTTCTTTGCTGTTCAGGGAATGCATCAGTCTTTAAGTGTTAAATATGAAAAGCCTCACCCTGTGATCTTCCAATAAGCATACTAAGTTATGTCTGGTATCAGAATTTGTCCTTCATAAAGACCCTCTGTCTGATAAAAACTTCTTTAGGTTTGAAAATCGTGAAAATAATTTGAAATTATCTAACACAGGCTGTCGGTGACTTCCCTGTCTATATATTACATGTATGATATTTACCAGTAACATACCCTGTGAATACACCAACACCAGTATTTTTCTCAATTTTTTTTTTATCATAAATATTATTGCACTTCCTTCACTGTTGTTGTACACATGGTTTTATTTGTGATTACCTGTGTTGCACTGGATCACGGCAAAGCTCAACATTGGGTCTTCTCAAGCGTGTGTCAAGTCTGGTCTGGGCAACCTGCATAGGAGCTTCCTTGTCCTGGATGGCCTTCTTCAGTAATTCAATGTTCTTCTCCATGTCATAGATTTCTTGCAAGACCTGCCATAAGAATACACACACCATTGTACTGTTGGACATAACCTGTCTGGTGGGCTCTACACTACCAGAGATTGGGAACACTTCATACAACATACAGCTACAAAATACAGTACCTGCATTTATTATATCATAGCATCAGACCTACGGGTTCAGTCTCAAGTGGCAGCTGGATTGCAAAAGTAAAAGCTGGTGGGCTGAGATGGCCATTCTTAAATGGTCTGCTTTCCTAAGGAATGTATGACAATGTTTTTCTATCTTTTTAGAGACAAGTTGGTAGACTTGCACAGCTAGGTCCAGAATGATCCGTTGCCTTCTGATGAAGCATTATTTACATAACTCTGACTGTTTTAGGAACCTCATACTCTGCACTGCATGATTCTTATCTTCTAGCATGTTTATCCATCTCTATCTTTCTTGGATTTCAACACGTACTTGAAAATATTTATTAAGAAAACTCGTCAAATGAGACCAGAACTATTCAGAAACCATTTCGTCAGATTTTTCGCATTGTGACGAAAGAGCGAAATTGTGATTTTTCAGGAGAGCAATTTAAGGATTCTCGTTTGTTCAAAGGCATTAAGAATTTTTCTTATTCAACACTTTAATATCTCGAAAATTATAAATAGCAGCACACAGCATTTTTTCAGTCACGCACCATTAACTAAAATTCTTTGGGGCCACCTCATCTTGTTCAAGTTGGCCAAATTTCAAGGAATGGGTAAAGCACTTCATTAAAGAAATCAATTCAGGTCTTAAAGGTTTGTAGTAACCATGATTTCAACTTACATATGTTTGAGATTTTCATGCTTGACTGTATTTTTAAATCCCTTTCAGTAGCATAAGGTATAAAATATTTTCACTATGACATGTTTCATAATCTTAACATATTCAAGCAATTTGAGTGTCTCAGCATCTTACCTTGGACAGATGGGTCTGGATCCTGTTCCTGGCATCTGTTGTCTCCTGTGCGCGCTGGTTGAGGGCCACATTGACAGTGTTCCATGCTTGCCACATCTCGTTGTTGCATGCATTGATAACAGACTCAATTTCATTCCTCATGTTCTTGGAGGCAGCTCGCTCCGACTGGGACCTCTGGATGTTGTTGTTACTGAACTTGGCCCAGGTCTCTGGCACCGACATACTGCAGAGAACAGTTGTACATATTCACTTATTTTCAAAATCAAAGCCACAGAATATTACATGTATCATCAACTCTGATCTATTAAAATCTGCTTACAGTTGCTCTTGTCACTTAAATGCAATATTTCATAGAAAACAGATGCAAAAAAGTTGAAAACAAACAGCACTGCTTAAATGCAACTTGTGTTTAACTGTAACCAATCCTATGCTCCTTTGTACATGTAAGTAAGTGGAATCAACTTATAGAAATTTTTCTCAGTAATTCTGTCTGTCTATGCCAGTGACATTATTTTAATTAATGGTAGTTGTACGATATGAAAATGTCAGTTATTTGTTATCTGTTACATAAAGTGAGAACTTTACACAACAACATAAACTACACCTTCTGCAAAACATCTTCCTCTATGAATGTGGGTGGTCTGCTATTATCAAAGTTGTTCAACCCATGGTCAGTGGATGGTTTGTTTATAACATGTACCAGTGTTGTTAGTGACTAGCTCATGTGTTACACACTCTGATATTGTTGTAGTTGTAGGGAACCCTAGGCTCATGATAATAACTGTCCATTTCAATGTCTGATATAGTAATACTGCTGTGAGGGATAGATGGTTATGATGCTGTTGTAGAATCATTCTATGTAACTTGTCCACCCACTTACCATAAAAGAATAAGTTTTATTCTATCGCCCTGTGAGGGATAGATGGTTATGATGCTGTTGTAGAATCATTCTATATAACTTGTCCACCCACTTACCATAAAAGAATAAGTTTTATTCTATCGCCTGTTGGTCAGCATTCATTTACCAATCTGTGTCAAAGCAACAGCACCATTTAAACATGCACTGGAATCACTTCATTGTAACTGGCAGTTGTGTAAAGACAGGATAATTCCCATGTATTGATCCCCTAATACAACAGAACCTCGAAATACTGTACTGGTGCATGGATAAAATATACTTATAATTGAGGTATACTGTACTTAAAATCAAGATCCAAATGAATAATGAAATGATAGAATAATGATGACTCTGGATGTCTGATTCATTCTTAATAACAAATTATATTTTATTAAATCAGCACTTAATATTGAGGTTCCACTGTTTGTTTCATCACGTACGTGTTGTCAATTCTGTGCACACCATCATGGTATGCAATGCCTCGGCTGCTGTTCCTCAGTCCATGGCAGCTGGTGTCCAAATTTTCAGCCACAAACTTGTCACTGGAGTCTTTCTCAAGCTCATGCTGGGCAGCACGGTTCAAACTGTGAAGGAAAATGAAAATTATTCTTGTGATTTCCTGTCTGAATAAAGCATAGGGAATTTGTATTTAATATGGAAGATTTCAACTGAAATTTTGAGCACCTTTAGGATGAATGAATTCTCAAATAAATCATTTTTTTTCCACTCAACTGGCTTGCATTATATTACACCTGAGAGTTGTGTTGTTATTTATTTCTGTTTTGGATGGTAACCATTGGAAAGATCATTGTCTGCAATAATTCCTGGTTCCCACTGATGTTATTGCTTTACTCCTTACTAAAAGTCAGGCAGCTCTGATGAATCATGAACGCCGATAAAACTGCTAAAAAAGATATCAATGCCAATAATTAGATGTTAGAGCACAGTCTCAACTTTGGTCTCCAGTGCCTACCTCAGCTGTACATTTGCCCTGTCAATGGTATTCCTCATCTTCTCTTGGCATCTTTTGATGATGTCTACTTCCTGGAAGGAAAGATTACAGTACATGTAGTTACTGTTCCAGTTTCACCCTAATTAGTGTCACTAGCTGCCATTTCAGATCATGTCCCTGTCATTCCTCCAGAATGTACATACATACAAATTTGTTTTTGTGATATCAATGTACTGTAAAACCCTGATAACATATCTTTTTACTAAGCTGGTCATCTGGTTAATTATGTTTACTGTTTGAACCCCATCATGGGCCTTGTCTTGTTGACCTGAATCATAAACAACACAAAAAAATCCAACAGTTTCATAGTTGTCGGTTGCTCTTCCAAGGGTCCACAACAGAATCTGTCTATCAATTCAATGGTAGACTGACATCATTTGGCTATATCTTTGTACCTGTCCTTTCAATGTGATTTTGAACTATCCACACCTCGTTATCTGTCTCTTTCAGCGTGATGGCACTGCAGTCTCCTTAAGAAAGAATCCCTTGATATTGACTCTCTTAGGGGTTTTTTCCCTTCCCCAGCCCTGTCCCACTTTTGGAGAACCCCATGATTATGTCAAATGGACATACAATACTTGCGAAGTGAGGTCACAGATTGTTATATAGTACAGATAGCTCCACTTCACTACATTATTTTGCTGAAGCACAAGATTATTCAGAAGGAGACAGAATGGGAAGCCCAGCAGCTTTATTTAATCACATTCTTCATATAATTGTCGCATTTTGCATATTTCCATGAAAATGACTGTACAAGCTAAAAGTTTTGGCTCAATAGATCTGTGGCATTTTAGATCCTTCTCCTCCTCCTCCTCCCTTTCCACAACCTTATCATCATCAACTTTACCTAGAAATACATAGTAGAAACTATGTCTCACCTTGATGAGGTCCTTCTCAGGGTTGTCATGCACCAGGTCGATGGACTGGCGCTTCTCTCTGTGGTACAGACACTCTTGGGCAATGTGCAGGGGGTTTTCTGTCTCTGCTAAGCATTTCTCCAAGATCCTCTTGGCCTGGGAAAGAATCAGAACTATTAGTCTACATCACATAGAGTTTTTCTCCAGGATGGCCCCGTGACTCGTTCTTGGAAAGAATTAGATCTATTATAGTCATCTAGTATCACTGTTATCTGAACATGAACATAGTGATCGATTTGTCAATCTGACCAAATCTAGATGTGTTTGTAGGGCCATTCTCAGAGACTTGTGGTTGTATGCATAATCCTTACATTAATAAATACACTGCTCTAACCACAGGAAACTCCCAAAACAGAAGTAGTGTTCACTGTAGTTAACGCAATACGCTAATTACCTATGGATTATGCATACGGCCACTGAAACTGACATTATTCATCTCATGCTGAAACAATAGGCTGAGGGCATTGCAGAGTTCATCATTTGATGATGATATTAATTCCCTTGCCAAGGGAGCATACCCTTAAGCCTTGTACAAGCCAAGTTCATCGTATATAAAGTACAATAAAACCATTAATTCCCTTGAATGCCTCTAACTTTTGGTGGGTTTGCTGTAAACAGCAGACTGTCATTTCTGAGTTACGAAGATACTTTGTGTTTTTATGTCCTGATTGAACGCTACCGTTTGGAACATTAGAGTGTTTACTTCCCCCTACAAAAGTTCATCCTCTATCGCTCTCACGCTATGGTACAGCCACACCCCGAGTATTTCTAACTTACATAGCACAACAAGATGGGAAGTTTTTGGTGTAATAAGGCTTTTCTTGACTAACTTTCATATAAATCACTTTTGTTCTGCAACTAGGATAAATTATTTTTGGGCTGCTCGGAAGTCTCCGACAGACCAACTGCTCAAGGGGACTATCAATACCAGTACCACTAAATAACCAGTAAAACAAAATGGGTATCGCCGTCTCATAAGTGATAAGTGTGCTTCAAATGCTCTAGATGCTTGAGGCACAACGTGGCTAAAAGTATGTGTTTCTTAGGTTCATCAGGCGACGAGATTGTGTATAGGATCTTACCTCCGTCAGCTGATTTGTCTCGGTAATCATACTGTCTGTCTCATTGTTAAGCTCCGTCTTCCAGAAGTTGATGTCCCCAATGCGCTCACCAAGGCGTTTACCCACGTCGCTCTGTGTTCGCTTTGTTTTGTCATCAGTCTCCCTGAAGAAGGTCAATACAGCACAATATCACACTGGGCCTTCTAAAACAAATTCCCGCTCTGTATGAAAGGAGGTTGTGACAGAAAGAAGAAATAGGATTTAATACAGTATTATGCTGTGATAAGCGAGGCACCATTGCATGCAAGGATATTGTATGAGTTCCACTTGTCCTATTGCATCTCGCTAATTATACTGCTAACAATGACACGTACCTGCAGAGTCGGACAGTGTCCATTCGTAGACGCTCTGCACCGCTCCTGACTCTGTCGGAAGCGAGATAGTTGCCCTGGTTGGAAGCCATCCAATCGTTGGGCGTGAAGCGGGTATAGAGGGCGTTCCTGGCAGCAGCAAAGACAGGGGGAACCTTGAGGGCATCCAACTCTGTCAACTGTGTCCTCTGGGCCATTGGGTCGGGCATGCTACGAGTCACTGCAGACGCTGGATTAACCTGTGTGAAAGAAATTGCTACGATTAATGCGAGTCAACCATTGATGAATACCAGATTTAAAGTTACATGAAAGGTCCGTCTTACGGGAGATGTAGACGTTTAGTTATTTCTGTCACTTTAACATCTATTCTACTGAGACCAAAATTTCCGATAGGTATATATTGGTTGGGTTGAATAGATAGGAACGGGGTGGAAGGTGAATTGATTAATTCTGTGATGTACAATGTAATCATATTCAGTGAATGTCGTTGACACAGCGACAACCTAACACAGTTCTCTCTATAGTACACCATTATCAGAGGTTCCAAAGCTTTTGTTATTTTAGAGCTACACATGTATACATGTGTATGTATATATATAGGTATAATAGTAACAATACAGAAAGTACTGAATGTTGTGGATATCACATTTTTCTGGTAACACATCCTACACACAGCTTGCGTTATCACTACCATGCAAAACTCTTCGTAATGATGGTTCCTACCCAGATTCACGCATAAGAAGTGGAGAGGAAAGAGAGAAAGATGGGGTAGAAGTTTGTACCTTGGCAGACTGGTAGTAGGTGCTTGGCCTCCATGGCAATGTGGTCAGAGACCGCCTAAGAGGTGATGGTGCCGGGTAGGTGTCGAAGGTCTTGTAAGTGTTCTGCATGTTCCCGATGGTCGGCAGCTGCGTGTACTGCGTCAATGACCTGGGGCCCGTCAGGTAAGTGGCTGTCTGGGTCTGGCCGAGATACTCCATGTTGAACTGACAGACTGGTATCCCCGCTGGGAACATAGAGAAAGACATTCAAGTTACATTAGGTATCTTCTCTCCACTAAATTCACCAAGTTCCTATCCCTTCGCTTTGTCTAGAAGAGGTTGTGGCGTAACAGAGGACTATGAAGGGTTCTGATTCGGAAAAATACCCCATATCTTTCTCGCTAACTTCAGCAAATAACTTGTTTGTTCAGGGTGTAATGAAAACAAGTGGTTTCTGACTGGAACTTACTACTGATGAAGTCTCCATGTATCTCGTCTCATCTCGTGGGCAATTAAAACTGGAACATCCAATCCAATCCAGTCTAGAAAGTGAATGAATTCTTGCAAAACGGCGAAAGAAAAGTGTCAAGTCCTATTAATTTTGTCCCGCCGCGTTTGTGAATGCGCGTATCACACACGCCATACGATGGGTCTAAAGCTGCCACTGCGCCCTATGGACACGTGTTGATGTACACATATTTTATCAGATAACATCATGCATGTATCTAAAATGTTCGAGAATAGCCAGTTAAATGACTGACTCCAGTCCTTAATGTGCGCATGGATCTGGCTTGAGTAAAAAGTAATCTAGAAAAATATTTACAGACTATACAGTAGTTGGTGACACTTACACGGGCAAAACCCAGTACTGTTTGTCCATTATTATTTTGTAAGGCAATCAGGCGCAGATAACAGTCCTTTATCGGATTTCTGATCGAACAGCAGACCTGCTGATATAAGACACAGACTCAGTTCCACAGGCCGCGACACGTATATTTAATGCATTACAGGGTTGTCACGATTGGTGTCACACTCTACGTGAATTTTACGTGATATTCCAGGCGTCCTGTTCGGAGTTCGCAAGAAGGAGTAGACTGGGATAATCTTATGGACTGATAGGCAGGCCTCAGTCATTCGCGATCCTAGACACGGGCTTATGTAGTAACGGAGTGCTGAGCGCCGACTGTAACTAGAGACCTATCACATACGCCTCTTTGATTCACTTACTGGGAGGCTATTAAAGTGCGACATTTCTACTTCAGTGATGTACAGTTTGGAAAACGCGACGAGGAAAGCGCGAGTATACTTTTCTTGTCTTGAATATCTTAGCAATCTTACCTGACTATTCTCGCGTTTACTCCTTCTGTTAGCCATAAAATATATATAAAAGCTATAAATTACTTGTCACAGTGATTTTTCTATATCACTTCCTGCCTATCACGAAATACAGAAGGAACGAGCCAACTCTGACCATTCCTTTGCCTTGTTTTGATAATTGAACGACATATGGGTTGACTAACTTTTACACAATTTTATTGAAACACATAGTCTACATTACAATGACTGTAAATAGCCTATTTCAGTTTTCATTCTATTACTGAATAAAACATAGCCTATTGCTGAAAAAAAACGGTAACTGGAAATTTTGGCCGTGCAGGCATGACAAAGTTTTGTCAGTGCAGAATCGTGGATACGGATGTACATATATAATCTAGTTCTACATTGTCGCTGTTTCATGGCAATGAATTGGTGGCTCAAAAAGATTGAAAATGTTTGAACCTCCCACTAATTGTCATGTTTGTCCCATGCACTTCATTAGCTGTCATAAAATGACATTATTATTATCAAGGGTGCGGGGGACAAGGGGTGAGAGTGGGCGGGGAAGAAATTGGAAGGACTGCAACGGTAGTAGAATATTGTGTTGAGGAGGGGTGGACGGGGAGAGAGGTTATGGAATACCTGCAGTATTACCATCTTTCCCTTTCCTTGCTTCGGTTGTTCATGTTGCGTGCTTAGCCCTAATGCGGCTTATTCACTATATTATCGGGGATTTCTGTGGTGAACCATAGAGCTGATAAGGAGAAGAAAGCGAAACAGATCCATGCCATAATGCCAGGACCGAAGAAGGGGAGAGAACGCAGGAGGCATACGTTGGTGAATAAAATAAGCTAAGTTACTATTTACTAGCAGCAGGCTATAGAGTTATTGAGATCGAAGTGACGCAGGAAAGGCACAGTGTTGCCTGGGTAGATTGATGTGTACCGGTACGCTAGAAAAGTACACTTCTATATGTGGTAAATAATTTATCAATCATTTAATTTAATTATCTGTATTTGTCCATTTTGTCAGCAAACGTCCTGTGTTGCAATGCATTGCCTATCAAGGTATATCGACAAGCACCTGCAATTATTATGATCACAATAGGCCTATCGAGAACCTTTAACGAGCAGCAAGATGCTGCTGGACAGATTCAGAAGTTCTCAAGGTTATTTTATCGAGAACTGAATATAATAATCATGTCGTAAATAGACAAGTGATACGAACCATCTTATAATCGGTTTAAGAGCGCCGGGATGGGGAGGGGTGAAGTTGGAGGCCTATGTTTTAGATTCTAGTCAGCAGACAGTGGAGGAGACGTTAACATCCCATCCTTCACTCCTTTTCGTTTATTGTTTGGTACTTTTGAAGTTGAAGCTCATCCGTGTAAGACATTGCGGCAATATCGCTCATCATTTTGAAATAAACCTTTTTTTTTTTTTCCCCCCGAGACATTTGAAACCATTCAACCAGATGATTAAATCATCAAGATTATATAGAAATCCAACGATATCTGCCATATATTTCACGATCTGTGGGAGGTAAAAAGATCTAGACCGTAGACTGGGAAGATCTTGGCATTGTTTTTGCATTATTGCCTTGTCGTATAGGATCCGCAAGGATCATGAGACAAAGAGATTGCGTCGAGCACATTTTTTCACGGACGGCTGTTTTTGCCTAACGTTGTATAATTGCCACAGGAAAACAAAGTCCTTCATGCCAGCGTCACTAATTCCGTGTGAAGAAGACACTTCAGGAAGCAGTAAAACAAGACCAATAGAATGAATTAGTCTGTTCAGGGCAAAATAAAAAAAAAAAAAAGGTGAGTTGATAATCTCATGTGCATAACCAAATGAAAAAAACCTGGACATTGTGCGGGAATTTCATGATACAAATGTGATCCAAGGCGGATCATGATCTACACGTAAAGCCTGCTACAATAGCTTACTCGTGATGTTTCGTGTGCTTTCGTTTTTTAGAGGATAGTCTCAAACTGAGGTCAAGTTGTTGCGCTGCTCCTAGCAACCGGCACACTGCACCATGCTGCCACTCGCGCGATCGCCAAGCAAGCGCTCCGATCAAATCAATAAATCTTTCCGTGTCGATATATCGATCAGGGGTGATTAAACAGCTTAACGGCTCAAGACTAAGTGCATGTACTTTGAAGCATCCACTTTCACAAATCGTCCCGTCTGCTTGTTGAAAGAGCACTAAGTAAACCGAATGGGCATAGCTGCAGTCTTGATCTGGTAAGCGGTGTAGGTTTATAATCCTGTTTGACCGGCTGTCAGATTAATTCACTGCAGGTAATAAATCAATGGAATGTGGGGGAGTTTTTTGTTTTTTTTTCTTCTTCTGTAGACTTGGCTATGTGCTTTATTAAAACAATGTGTAGTCTACCTCGCTAGGAAGTGTGTAGATTATGTGGAGATATGTATGCTGAGCAGTAGTTAAACCCTTCTCTTGAATACGTGCTGGGAAATGCTACTTAGTGATCTAGGTAGCAGGATGTTGAGAATATTGTCTAAAACCACCTCATTAAAATACTCTACATCTTTGTAAGGTTTAGATGACCGGAGAGATATGAGGGGAATTCAAGTATAAAGAAGCTAGCCTGAACTGTTGTTTTTTTTGTTTTTTTCCTTTTCCCCTCCCCATCCCACACCCAATTAGAGAAGTAGCTTATACTGCCAAACATTCAAACTTAAAAAAAAACAAACTAGATTATTAATAAATTTTCTTTTCGAGGGTAAGCATAAAACAGGAAATTCGCGGTACCAAGCAGATGGTTTCATTAAAGTTTCGGTTCTGGTTTGCTAAAGCTTATGGCGATGCCGTGTGCCAGTGGCCTAGCTCTCAAGGGCGCCATGTAGGCTTGTAACGGTATTCCTTTTTCCTGAGATAACGGTCGCTTACCAAAAGAGACTATCACTAAATCAAATCTTTGTAGAAAAAAAAAATAATAACAATATCCTTCACAATTTGTCTCTATATGGACGGAACAAGTATTGTCATATATAATATAGCTTTCACGCCAGCTTAAAAGAGCCCCATGTTCTCGATTCCAGAATTCTAATTCATATCATTATTGGGAATGTGATGACCTCGTGAGTCATTACCTGTGTTTTTCTGGAGTAGCATTCTTTGCTGAACAAGATATAAAATAAAGAGCTAGTCTGCATATAAAGGTCAAAGCTGATAGCTTCATAGAGGGAGATATCGTTTTTGTGATATCGTCCGAAGTATCAACAAACTGAAAAGAGCGAGGTGTTTTTTTTTTGTTTTGTTTTTTTTAAACGTCTCACCAAGAAATGCACCTTCTTCGGTCCTTATGGGATCGCCGACCAAGCTTTCAGGTGTGTTGCGAAGTCAGCCCACCTCGCCTACACGTCCTGCCTATCACCGGTCAACATTATTTTCATATAAGTAAAATGTTGATATCAGGCAATGTCTAAGGACTCTCCTGTCTGATGCTTGGTTTCGGATTAGGAGTCGGGTTAAAGGTTGGGCTGGGGAAGGAAATGTGTTTTTGGAATATATCCATAAACATAATAAATCGAGGAACTCTCTCATGTGTGCTTTCTCTTTCCTAACTCTGCTGCCTCTTACGCTAATCCAAGCTCATGGTGGGAAAATCTAAGGATAATGCCTAATATCAAAGAAAATAAGGAGTTTATGGAATATTACAATGAGTGTGCTCGTATTTCGAGTACAGTATATGAGATTCAAGGTCATAATGTCCCAACATGCTTATGTTACAGGTTCTTTCTAGTTACTGATTTGCGATCAGAATGCTGTAGTTCGCTGTACGGCGTGAGCACCAGGTTAACAAATAACAAGGTCGGATCATATACGACTCATTGAGTAAAACGTCCCGTTATAAGACAACACAGAAGATTGTCATAGCTTGATGAAGTGCAATCGATGCCTGGTAAATTGTAGGCTTTCTTACGCTTCATGCCCTCCGGGAAATCAGATACTTCATGGCTCATTACTCTTTATGCCCTTATTTAGCTCAATACATCAATTAAATCTCTCCTTCCGCCGATTCTCTCCGTATTAGTTTTTCTTAAATTCTTCTTGAGTGTCTTTGATCCTTTCTGCCCTCTTTCATAACGTACGGGCGATGCATTACTCTCAGCTTCAGATTTGTTAATTAATTATTGAAAGTATTGATGCATTTTCATTCGCCTAGTGCAGTTTCTTCTTGGTAGACTTAGGCTAAGCCATTGGACAGATTTCTTTGGAATTGCATTAACTGTTCACAAACGAGTAGATGAAAACTGAACTTCGAGCGTGAGTATGATTATGTTATCTGAGGGTAATCCCTAAGTGTATGAACACAAAACATGATGCAAACAAGATATACAGCCAAAAGTTTGCCACAACCAGTCTTAATTCAGATGGTTTATGCTCGATACGTATGACATCAGCTGAAAGTCCGCCTTTCAAGTAAAAACTCCTGCCAGCTGATAGTAAAATGTACCCCTTTAAGTTAAAGTCATTCCCACTGACCAGTAGGTCTCATGACTACATTTTGGTACCCAAAGCGGAACTGATGTATACCATAATACAGTATTGTAATTATTGTACTATAGGCTAACTTTGCATCAGTGATGATCAAATCTTTTAGGCTAACTTAGCATCAATGATGATCAAATCTTTTTGTGCTGAGGTTATCGCAGTTGATCAGGGAGGGTTGGGAAAGCGCTTGAATTTGGATGATAAGTCAACAAAACTATTTTTTAAACATTTACAAAGTACAGCGCTGAAATACCCAACTCACTAAGGACAGAACTTACGGTTATAAATGAACCATAGCAGTAGCATGGCTGTCCTGTACATAACGCATGTGTGAGGTCTGCTGCTTTGATTAAAGACCCACAAAGGTCCCCTCGCAACTGACCACACAGTGTCTAGAGCAATTACGACTTCATAAATGAACTCTAAGACTGCTGAAGTATACTGTATTAAACATGTGTAATACTTTTATTCTCAATGTAGAATTTTACCCTTTTTTTTCTCTTTCACTCATTCATTCACTCAGGCATTCATACATTCGTTCATTCATTCATTCATTCAGTCGCTGAACCATTCACTCAGATTCATTAGTTCGCCTATTCATCTATACATTCATTCACCTATTTTACCTTTCATTCAATGTGTCGCCTGCTAATTCATAAGCATTTTAAAAAAGACACACCGGGTGGACTGGAATGCGTAGAGTTCCCAACTACACCGAACCCTCCCTACCACACCCTGATAAACAACAACAACAACAACAACAACAACAACAACAACAAAACGTTCCTTTTGTTCACGGGTTTGGAGGCGTAAACGATTTTTCCCCAACTAAATCTATCACTTAATAAGATATGAAAACACCGACTGACGATTATGTTGCTGTTGCTTCGTAATGTTAGGTATCCTTTTCGCATGGAGAATGGGGTGGTGGCGGTGGAGTCCCTGACAGGATGATTGCGTGTTAGTGAATTGCAGGCTTCCACTAACAATGGGCGCCAGGCAGGCGAAAACAAAGCCTACCGGAAGTCTAGTGATTGTGGCGGGGCAGGAGTAGGGCCAAAACGTCACAAAATGAAGCAGCTATATTGTTACGGTTGTTGTCGTTTCACCACCAATCAATGGAGCAGGGGAGGAGGTAATATATGAAGCAATAAGCAACACGCAAAGTTCCAACGGCTGTCATTCTGCATACGGTTTTAATATTTCCATTTCAGCTGCGCCACGAATCTTGAACCGTACTGTCTAAACATACGCAGCAAACAGTCGCGTCTTTAGCCCTGTAGTTACCGGTAACGCAATACAAACTTACAGGTCGAAGATCGTGACAGGTGCGAAATTTTCAACAGCAGAGTGATAAGAACGGATTGTGGTTCGTGTCAAAAGAAACAGGCAAGAGAGCGGACGCAGGAATGTATCTAATGGGGTGAGGAGAGAGTAGTAAGTCTGTCAAAAGTGATATACTCGATTTCGCTTAATCGCAAATCCGCAGAGCACCCGAGAAGTTGCGAGTAAAAGGAACTACGATTTGCTTATCTATGATAGTGAATAATTTCAAAGACCTTACTTGACAATACTGTATAGTTATCTAAAATACAGAGTATTTTGCAATTAAATGGAAACTGTGATTTAGCATATCGCTATTAAGTGCATCAGACTACACTTTCGCCAATCTTTCAATATTATTTCCAGTACTTATTAATGGGGGTTCGTGATTACGATGTGGTCTAATATTTGTATTTACATGTACTATAATCTCACTTACTACATTTGAGACACTAGGCCCCTATCGGGGGGAAGGGGTGGAATCGAAATAGGTAAAGCTAAGACCTAAGAGACTGCTCAATCCATTCAACCACCCATCTGTCCGTCCGTCCCTGCGTCTGTGCGTCCGTCCCTGCGTCCGTCGTCCGTCTGATCTCTGTCCACCCATCCGTCTGTCTCTCTGTCAGTTTGTCTGTCCGTCTGCCTGTCCTTCGTTCGCCCGCCAGCCTGCCTCCCTGCTCTGTCTGTCTGTCTGTCTGTCTGTCTGTCTGTCTGTCTGTCTGTCATTTGCTCTCTACAGACTAAGACACACATTGCCCAAGGCTTGGCCGCGGATACTTTAGACGGCACATAGTGGACGAACGTGTGCTCAGGCTACACAATCGCTGAGGCGTGAATTATTTAACAGATTCCAAGACGATTCGAATGATTTGTGAGTACAGGAGCTGGGTTTCCACGGTTGCTAAGTAAGCGCTGGACACGCACATGGAGTTTCTTTGATGTTGTAAGATGGGATGAGCTTACACAGGGGTTAGGAAGAGGTCACTGTTTTACTTCCATACACGAAGACCTCCAAATTAATAACTTACAGACAACAAATTCAGGATGGGCCGGCTGGGCCGTGGCTTAGGTCCCGCGCTTTTCAAGGAAATTTTAATACGTGAATGAAAAGAAAGTGACAGATAGAAAGAAAGAAAGAGAGAGAGAGAGAGAGAGAGAGAGAGAGAGAGAGAGGATCAGGGAAGTGGAAAACGGGTCGAACGGCTGTTCGTTTTTTACTTTTAAACCAGTTGCACTGGCTGGTTTTGCCCTAGTTTTGGCAGCCATGTAGTAGCACGGAGCCATAGGCATATCCCTCCCATCTCTCTCTCTTTGTCTATCTCTCTTTCTTTCTTTCTTCTCTCTCTCTCTCTCTCTCTCTCTCTCTCTCTCTCTCTCTCTCTCTTTCCCTCTCTTTCGACTGCAGAGAAGGAGACACACGCCTTTTTCTAGCCCAGGGCTTCTAACTCCACACTAGAATATATCATAACACCACTCTGCACTCCAGGCACCACATACATGTAGGCCTACTTTGGAATGCAGCACAGTAATACAATCGATTGCGTAGTTTCTCAACGATTTGATTTACTCCGCAAGCAGCAAGACTGCTTCGATTAGCCTGAGCTAGAACATCCGGCGACAAAATTCCAATTTTTATAATGGCTGTTTCCATTATGGTATTCACTGCCGAATACTGCTAACAGGCCCACAGCTGAAACTTTACAATCTCGTCGGGCAACTTTCCTACTCCTCCGTTCTTGTATCATCTACCTTTAGAATGCTTTGTAATATACAGGAATGATTCCATCAGGATGCCATTACGTATATTCTACCGTTATTTCGTAACTTTCATTTCGCCCATCCAATTGCGACACGATTTGTTAGGCCTTCTAAATCTATTTGCCTGTGAGAGAATAAGATCGGTAAAAAAAGAACTGAGGAAGAAAGGCGGAGGCCGGATGGAGGTGGAGTAGAGTGGGGGAGCAGAGTGAAGGACTTGGTGGAACTGAGAATGTGGGACTGTTGTGGCCAAAGCGGAGCAAAGATGAGTTCAGTGAAGAGTGGAGAAATCAGGTGATGAGATTAGTGAAGAAAATGATCCACCAGGATTGTTGGCAGAAATGGTGAAGGATGTGCCCAGGGCATGGTGGAAAGGCGTCAGTGTTAAAGAAAGTTGATGAACTCACCGAATGGTAAGCTGAATTTTCTTTTATTATTTTGCTCAGTGAGATTACCTGTTGATTCCCTTACCGAAGTTCAGTCTCCCAGTCCCAGTTCTCCCTCTACATGGCCTAAGCAGTAAATACGACCTGAACAGTGATGCATGGGACATAACGGTGGTGGTAATAGGCTACAGCACTTCTGACTCAAAAGTGTAGTAACTTCTACATTAATTTTATGAACATTGGACAGAATACTGTCACCCTATACCTCAGCCTTCACCCTAATTCCACCCTTTTCACTTAAGCAAACAAATAAAGCCACAGAATAGAATGCACACATGTGGGATATAGGTGTTGAAATAGCCCTCTGAAATGAAGACTATGCTCTCCAACTCCCGAATCTGTTTTTTTTCCCAGATGAGAAAAATGAAGTGTCAGAGAACACGGAGATATATTTCATCATGACCATGATATCCACTATTACTATGCCTACTTCCATACTGCTTCCCTCCTTCCCACACAACACAATTTACTTACGCGACACTGACTAGTAGGATGACTAGTCAGGAACATGGCTTTTTCCAGGACTCCGCCCCAGTTCAGACAACCTACCCTCTTATTAACCTAATATACTCTATCTTTGCCGACAAAATTATCACAAGTCCCCAACCACTAAACAGAATTCAAGCCTACTTAAGGGTAGTCTACTGATATAAACGAGCACGTTATGCACATTCTGCAAAGGCCAAATCTGCCGTTGAAGACTTTAAACCTAAAGCTGCATCGTTGGAAGCTTCTTTCCCATTATTCCCAAAGCAATGTGCGTTGTCAAAAATGCTGCAGTGATTTTTTTTTAGGGTGGGGGCAGGGGTTTGAAAGGAGGAAGAGGCTTTCTACCAGAAATTATGAATTATTTTCAATGCAATGTTATGACAGCGTTGATTAGGATCTCCTACTTTTTTAAAAAGACTAAGATAATACAACTGTGGTGATGAGGGTCTCAGTCCCTCTGACCTTTTATCTATTTCCTAGGCTATATCATTATGACAGTGTTGACGAGGGCTTTCTACTCTTCCCATTTTTACCAAAGCATTGTTATAAGAAGACTGAGGGATGTTTCTCCACCCCCTTCCCCACCAAATACTAAGCACGTCCAGTGCTATATTAAGACAGTGTTGACGGGGGCCTCCCCCTGGACCCTTTCTGTGAATTATCACTCCAGGCTTATTATTTGTTAGTAATGCTCCATTGCTCTTACCACAGCCATAAGTATGTCTATACAAGTATATTATGAATGTAATGATAGAGTCCCATTTTTCTCATCAACCATGTCCGGAGCTACATGTGATTATGGCAGTTTTGATAGGGACTCCTCCCCTACCCAACCCCCAAATTGCTCCTACCAAAACTATGATTATCAGGTCAAGCCCCACTACTTATCAGTCCTAAATTATGAAAGTGCTCGAGTCATTAGGCTCCGGTGCTCCACGAGTCCAAGCAACCCCACAGTGATGTGGTAAGCTACACATGTAATGATAACCTCGACAGGTCGTCTCCGGTGCCAGTAAAATAGCGTTGAATCAACGGACGGCATATCTATTTTAATGACTGTCTAATCACTGAAATGCAGTCACTGTTATGACACAAGTCTATTCATTTAAGTGCTGGAAGATATGAAGTGTCAGGCTTGTGCATATAGATCTAATGACTTCTTTTTCTAAAAAAAACAAAACCATTGTGCTTTTCTGCCATCAAACTGATACAAAGAGGAAGACGATAAACTTTCTTCTGTTACATCATGTAGACTAGTCTAGTTCATTAAGTCTTACAATAATCGCGTGGTAAGAATGACAACATTCGTATAACTTTTAAAAGGTAGAGGATATAAATATAATGTGACAAGTAAAAGCTAAATAAAGTAAAATTTGAAGTCTTACCTGTGGCCTAAATTGGCGAAATGGACCTTTTAAGACAAGACTCAAGACTTCCCTACAAGTCGTATTACGGTATCTAAGGAAGCCACAGCTAAGTTACGGGTGCGCAGACAGAGGGTCAGGTAGGAAGTACTTCCGGGCGTGTCGCAAAGGCAGTCCCTGGCAACGTACGACGCCGACGAGGAGAGCGGAGGCCAGGTAGGCACAGGCCACTCCACGTTACAGTTCATTGGTTGTTGCCACTGCCGTCGATGATTTTTCTCCTTCTGATCAGGTGTAATCGATATCAACAGGCCGTTTGGGTGTGAGGAATACAAATACACTCGAGCTGTTTACTTGGTAATTTTTTCCTTGTGGTTTGCACACATCACGGGCGAGAGGCTGTGCGCAAGAAAGGCAGAATGCAAAGGAAAGTAACAGGACAGTTTCGTGGTTGGGAGGTGCAAGAACATGAAATAATAGCGATACTTATATCCGAGAGTTATAATAAGACTAGCATGGGGAAGAATGAACAAATAGAAAAAAAAAAAAAAGAAGAAGAAGAAAATATCCCAGTCCTCGGGAATGTAGAGAATGGAATATTAAAATCATCCGCAACAAAATATAGTGTCGGAATGAGACTGCCAAGCTCTATGGGGCATCAAATTGAGCCAATATATTATATAACGACAAACCAGGAATATAGTAGTGATGATATTCGGGATTTTCAACCTTCACCCCAACCCGCGTGCTTTTCGTCCGGGCATTAACACCCATATGGACTACCCTCAAGTCGAGAGTATACCAACCTCGTGGTTAATGTAGCATTTGATCAGAAAATTAATCTCTTAAGCGCCTAAGAAACCTCCATATCAGTCGAAATAATTCATGTAGGGGCACCTAGGTGCAGTCTGTATTGACAGATATCCTGAGCATGACAATGCTCTCATCAAGATGGGTGCCCCGAATAGTCTGTTTCAGGACAATGCAAGAACTCACATCCCTCAAAATAATGGCTGTGGCCGAAACTGTGCGTCGTGCAGTCGAATTTCTACCTCATGCCCCGAAATTAACTTTCATGACTATAGTCTTTGATGACATCTTCTGACTTTTATCGTTTTTCAAAAGTCGAAAGAACTCCGGCATGGAAGAGTTCTTCTGAAGAATGTGAAGGTAATCAGCTTTCTGACAATGCCCACACCAGTATAGATATTAGTGTCCTATCATTTGTAAAGGAAAAACTATATCACAACAAAATGTAGGTTGCTGTCATGAGGAACATAGTAGAGGACTCTGATGTATTCAGTTTCTCAGAATTCAAACACTTTCTGGGCGAGACCAAGAACTGTTTGATCCACCCCTGTATAATCAATATTTGATGGATTATGGAGAGTATTTTTTAAAAATTCATTAAGCCGTAGTCTGAGAATAGGATCTGAAATAACGATCATTATGAACTGAGTGCTTAATCAGCCTTTTTGTTTGGCTACCATTTTCTTAAGTAAATCAGAGCTGAACAAAACAAAAAACTTGAAATGGGCTGTTTCATTGTGGAACGTTTCATTCAAATGATGTGCTTTGGGCATGCTCTCTGCGCTACTTAAAAAAATACTTGATGCGACAGTCTATGCCACTAGAACGAACGACAGTTAGGTAGGAAGTAATTTCCCGCATTGAATGAAGTCGCAAAACACTCAGCTTTTTTTTTTTTTTTCCTAAGAAAATAATGAGAATATGTATAATGTCGACTGTACCCGGTATACTGTTCCGTTGGTTCGATTTTATTGCTTTTCCTACATGCTCTTTTTCCTCTCGGATTTTTTACTTAGCTTCTGTTTTTAAACTGCATCGGGAAAGCCAACGTTCGTTTTATCCTCCCTCACCCTCTTTCTCCCCACCCCCACCCCCAACAAACCCTCAAGAATGCTAATCATACGATGCCACCAACTGTTCCTGCCTCTTTTCATACATGCTTTTATGCAGGTCAAATCTTTTAAGGATTCCAAACATTTTTCATTTAACACACGAATAGGCCTACAGTTAAAAGTAAGCCATCTATACTGCTATAACCATAAGGTTTCTCGCGTTCAATTTTATTTTGAACTTCTGAATAAGCTTACATCTCCTAGTAGGATAGAGTTCTCTCCCTCTCCCTCTCGCTCTCTGCCTAGGATAAGCGACAATGATAAATGACTTTATTTTCAATATTAAGCTATTATCAATAGAATTTATTTATAGCCCATTCTAAGTCTCTTTAAGTCTTCCCACACTTAATGCTCCGCTTTCAAGACAGATCGATAACTGCCGATTGATCCCGTTCAATTGAGCCATGTAAACGAGACCTTATAATGTAGTGTATACACAAGAGAGAATGAAACCCTGCTTTAAAAAAGGCAAACACTTTTCAGTATAGTTTTTAACCAGACATATGTAATCGGATAACTTCCAATTGCAATGACTGCTTCAAGTGCATGTACTTTAGACTTTACTTCCATTCAGTTTTACGTACGGAGTTTGTTTGAGCAATTGGTTTCTTATCAGTAAAAATGAAAGAGGACTCATTACAACTCATGTAATTTAGACCTTGTGGTCAAACTTAAATTGTCCATTCAAATAATTGGGGGGCAAAAAAAAAACAGTAAATTCCGAGTTGAACTTGAGTCACGCAATGTTTTCATTTTCCTGTTGGCTGTTGACGCAGTTTATACGAGTTGTAATATTACCGATATCAGGCCTAATCACGATACAATCAACTCCGCTTATGACAACGTTTTCTAAATGTAACAAAATGTCTATGAAAATTGCTGGATGATCGCAGGTCCTTCCAATCGCGACTTTTTCTCTGCTCCTGATATTTGTCATTGAGCGAATCAACCCCTGACAGTTTTATTATTTTGCACGGTGATAATGTCAAATGCAGCGGTATTAGGAAGTGTGTCAAATGAAATGTGTAATACAAAGTAAGACTCAAAGAGTTTTCCAGAGCACATTGCTGTTCCCATAGAGGTCCCGCCCTTCATCCCGCTTTGCAGTGCATTCAAGCAAAGCTGACTGTTGCAGCGCAAGAGTGCAACTGCTGATATATTGGAGGTTCAGTACCATGGAATGACACACCCGGAGTTCCTTTGTCGATAATATAAATACGATTTAACACTGCTATCCTTTCATAGGGTCTCCGAGGCTGGTCTGATTGGCTGGGGTAACTGTAACAAGAGGTGAAATCTCGTTCGGTGTTTATAGCATTATATGGATATGACAAAACAGTAGATAAAAGATATAGGAACTGAAAGAGACACGCCGCTGGAGGAGTCGCAGTTGACCCTGGAAGTTCTACATCTGCAGGCCGCGGATCCACGCCCGTTACAGAACTGCGCCTTTGATTCATGCCTGTCTTTGCGAGTCTGAAAAGTACGGATCTGCAGTTACACTAATGCCTTGTGAAGGTAGAGCGTTAACCTATATCAAACCGGTAGAAATTAAAATGCAAGAATGTTGAGACCAAGAGGATTTCAACTATGGAAGAGATGGGCAGCGAGCGAGGGAGAGCAAACAAGGAGAGATGAAGGGAATCACTGAGTTATAGGGAATCATTAGCGTTTATGTGGACAATAAATCAACCAACAACCGGTACAGTCAGTCGATGGAAGATGGCCGCAGGGGGAGGTGCTAACAATGGAAACTGAGCACCTTTGGACACTTCGATTTTGCAAATATCCCCAACTTGCAAACCTCTTGTACCATTTCAAGCAACTTGAAAGTTCTCTCTTCAAGAGCTGCCATCTCTCTTCGTTGTAAGGCAATAGAAATTAGAATGCTGGCATTCTAAACCAACAGTTGAAAAATTCATATTTAGTCTGAGTGATTGATGGAAACTGGTCGATAACAAAGATTCCATGAAAGCTGGGTGACTTTGATCAGGTTTTTTTTTGTGAGATAACATAGCTGACAGTTCCATGACGCAAACAAGTAATACGACTTAAATCATGTTAGAAATATTATTTTTTAATGGCGACATAATGTAACAAATTCCATATGCGCAGTCACAACAAGCCCCTCAAATCATAAAGATTCTGCAAATAAAATGTGAATAAATAGTTTTTAAAATTGCAACAAGCAATACCCACTCTGCAGTTCAGGACATTTCATGTCCATGAGGATGATTAACATTGTTTCCAGAAAACTGTAATGGGAAGGAAAATATGATCATATACAGTACAACCTTCTTGTTAATGCGAACAGATTTAATTTATTATGTATTTTTCAAATTTTGAGCTCGCATATAAACTTTGATGTCAATAAAATTGGTATAAAATTCTAACCAAGTGCCACCATCATTTAGATGTGACCAAAATTGTGAATTACAACCTTTATGAGTCACGACAGAATATGTATATCTGTGTATGGTAGCACAGTAATCATATTCTTCAGCTGCTTGATTCTAGTGAAGAGCATACTGCTCTATGCACCTCTACTGTAACATCATGAATGTGGTATGCAGACCACCATGAACTCAGAAACTAAGCTTTCCCATTATGCACCTGCTGATGACATGACGCACCCTTCATTTTCATGTTTAAGGCCATTCCAACTGAAAGCCACATCAGTTATGCTAATTTCTGAAAAGCTGCGATTTTATAGCAAATTTTTTTTTTCTTTTCTTTTTTTTTGCTAAGAGTTAATATATTCTTTAAATAAAAACATGTTGAAAGCTTTCCAGAAATCTGCATACTTGATGTGGCATTCAGGTAGAATTGTCCTTTACTGTTCCGGATTTTGCAATGCCTTTGTAGGCTTAGACACAATAGATTTCAATGTTATGGTTAAAGCTGAACTAACCCAGACACCTATGCACATTTAAATTAAGGTCTGCAATGTTCAAGTTATAAGCATAATTTACAGTGTAATGTCTGAAATCAGAAGACTCTCCTAAGCCAAAAATAAAAATAAAAAGCACACAGGATCATATCAATGTTGGGAGAAACATTACACAGAAGAGCAGAGCAAAATGTTTTTCTTTCAGTTCGGAATGCAGCAGTCAACAGAATTGGAACAAAAGACTTCAAAATTGAAACAATGACAAAACAAGCAACTACCACCAGGAAAGATGAGAGGAGAGAGACAGCAAGAAAGGGAGAGAGGGAGAAAGAAAGAAAGAAAGACAGAAAGACAGAGAGAGAAGCAGAGATAGGCTATGTTTAATAATAATAGTATTTTTCTTCTAGCAAATTTTTCTGGCATTCCTTTTCTCTTACTCTTTTCTGATTTTTTTGTTTCTGTCTGCAAACTTAAGGCAATCAGCCCAAGAGTTCTGAGCTGTTTTGTTATTTTATTCTGAACAAAATTCAATTTTAATTTTTTTTAATAGGGGAGAGCAACTTCTCCTTTTCCATTGATACAGCCACAACTGTGTAAGAAGTATTCAAGCGTCATTCCAATGTAACAATGAAGGATAAACGACTCTGCAACAATAATGTGACTAACTGTGAAACAACAGCTTGAGTTACATACCCAGTACTGAAGTTTTTACAGGAATCTACTACTAATTTCTACTGAACTTTTCTGAATTCAAATTCTGAAGAAAAAAACACTATAATTCTACAATGGCACCTTATAAACAGGATTGCTGGAACCAGAACTTTGTCCATGTTCCATCCATTCCTAAAAACAGGCCCCAGCTTAACATTAGCCATAGTGATGGTTAAAACCATTATCCCATCCATTCTCCCATCTCACTGGACTACTCCTCTGTCTCACCTTCACTCTCTCTCTTTTTCTCACATACTGAAAGGAGTGCATGCACCAGGCACTAAATTAAGTGAACACAGCAGATGAAATAAATATAATTGGTCAAGGAAGCAGTACTGAACTCTTTGTTTGTTGTCAATGATAATTTGCAATGTCCTTATTATGTCAGGATCATTTAGCATAATCTACTGCTGTAAGACAAACATCTTACCACAGGTAAATGGAGAGTAAATCTGGAGACTGATGATATGCCTGTTGTACCCAGTTTCCTGTTTCACGAGGCCCTGTCATAAATGGCTGACTGTATACTTTTAAAGTTTTTGAGACAATTTAATCAGCAGAGTACCCTTAAAAACAGCATGTGATATAAGCATTATGACATTGTAAAAAAATTTCCTCAAGCAGTAAATAAAAGTCCTATTTTCTTTTTTATTTTCCATTATAATTTACACTCAGTCCCTTTCAGTAAACATAGGTAAATCGTATCAAATGCATTCCGATTTCTTGGTAGAAACAAAGGTTCATATCACTTGCAGCCTGTCATAATGAAGCTTGTGTCACAAGACTAGGAATGGAGATACATGTATTAGGCTCTGAGGGTGAATAGGGCCATATGGTTTTTTTGTGTAAACTGAGACTAAAATCATTTCTACACACAAAAATATTAATATTCTAGACAAGTTGTCAGTAACTGTGGATAAATCTGAGTTTTTGTGAGGCATAATAGTTATGAGTTATATAGCACAAAACGGTCCTTCAATCGGAATTTGCTCAGATATTATCCACTGTACTGGTGACCTGCTGTCACTTCAGAAAAGAACATCTTGAGCTAGAATAAAGGTAAATCAAAGATTTTTTCATGTAATGAAAATACATATATATTTTTGTTGTACCAAAACCTTAATTAAGCCAAAAAGCAGCTCAAGTCTCATCTTGACTGGCTCCATGACATATACTTGGTTGACTGGGCAGAAATTTGGTCAAAAGATTAAACTGCATTGTCTGACAAAGAATTAGCAGTATCAGATACAAAATGATGTGAAGATATGCAAAGAATTGGCAGTATTAGATACAAAACCATAGGACAATTAAAATATATGATTTTTGTCTCTACTGTGATTTCATCTGCCTGAAGTGCTAAGGTGACATTGGTGCACCATTGATCCAGAAAACCAAAAGACTGGCAAGCCATTTGCAATGCCACATGATTGCCCAGGAGAATCCTTGCAGAGTTTGAGCCCACAACACTAGCTCCTCATCTTTCCCCTAAACATCTAGCCTTCAAGCTGTACAAAGTGTTGGGCTCTCTTGTCATGCAATGACAAAATACTATAATAATGATCATATAATCAAAATATGGCAAAATGGATTTTGTTGTTGCAAAACAGCAACAGAGATGACCCCTTAGTCATAGGCCAGAGATCACAGAGAGTCCCAATCTCCACCCTCTTGCCCAACTATGATATAACAGAAAGCATCCCCTCCCTCATCCACCCCATCCTCACCTCAGCTTCTTCATATCGTATTAAGACTTAACTCCTTACTCTCTCCTCTGTCATGCCTGGTCTGGTGGATAGGTACAGTATGGAATGCTTTTTCTTTCGTGTGCGCATGTACCTGCAAGAATTGGTGAGAGAGGCTAGGTGGTGGGGAATAGGGAGGGAGAGAGATTTTGTTTGGCTGTCTTATTTCACTGCTGCTCTGGTCAGCAAATGTAACATTGTTGTTCTTGCGACTATGAAAAAGTAAACAAAACAGTTTACATAAGAGATCTGCAAAATAATGGGAGATCAATCAATATGATTTCAACAAACCAAAAATATAATAAAAGCCATGGACTGGTGGTGAAACTACAAACCAGAACTCATCAGAAAAGGGAAAGTGTGCACAAACTTGCCTACAGGATAATAAACATTGTGTTAGCCTGCACATGCCCTTCTTTATTTTAGTCCACAATTATTAAAAATATTATCTCAACACAGCTAGGCCTGAATCAATACTGAGACTGACACACGAGAATAATGACTTAATCCAATCCAAAATTTATGATAATCATGTCAAAGAAATAAAGATAATGATATCTCACTCAATGAAAAATATGAGCAAAATTATGCTGAATTCTTCTCACTGATGAGTGCAGGCTGGCTTATTCTTTTAAATTACCTGACAGTGTATGCAAGCCACATCACTATCTACATGTTTGCAGGTCAAGCTAAAAAAAAAAAAAATCATGATGGGGAGCTAATATCACAACAAAAATGTAGCTTGAGTGACACATTTTATGTTCAGCAAAATGTATTTTTCACATCTGATGTTCAAATAGCTAACAAAACCAACACACTTCCCTTTTTTTTCTCATCACTGGCTTTATATAGTAGGATTTCTAAAGGATAATGTTAATACACTCAGACATGTTTATTATTAAACAACTTTCTACAAAACTAGTGACATTATGATAGGTTTCTTAAGTCCCTACATTTGCTAGGTAACATTTTCTAACTCCCTTCCATCCCAATTTTGCAGTTTAAACCACGGTCTCTCTCACTTGCAGTAAGTCCCCCTGCAGACAACCCTTTTCCCTGACTATTTCAACTCAAGGCAAGACAAGGGCTTGTCATCCATCATTAACCAATTGTAGTGTGCTTTGCAAAGCACAGCTTTGGTTGCCATATTCTAAACTAGACTAAGGCAGGTGACCCTTATCTTCCCTTACGAATTATTCCAAAAAATGCTCAATACAAAATGATTCAGGGATCCCCTGGATTTGGTTTTAGGCGTGATAAAGTGTACTTAATTGTCACCGTCACTAAACAGCTTTTTAACACAAGCGCTCTTTCCCCCTCTCTCTTAGCTCTATCAACAACTAAAACTTTTGGTTGACCTGTTTAGCATGGTTCCAAAAAATAGTTCTATTTTGCATTGACGATCAAAAGCATGCTCACGCCATGGAAACACAAGACCTGAACTGTGGTAGATACATGGAAACAAAATTATGCACAAAACATAGATTCTACTGGAATGTCAAATGCTATGGCTAATGTAACACACCTTTAATTGTGACAGTGAAGTTATGGATCCTCTGCAATGCTTTGTATTAGGGCTGTATAACTGGAGATTACAATAATCACCACCAAGACTTTCATAAGTCTCAAACACTGGCAAGACTAGCTCTTGTGATTTAACACTGTTATTACCCCTAGAAGACCACACCATCCAATAACTTTCTAGATTCCCTAGGGAGTATACAGTATGGCTGCCATTCTACAGATGCTGAAGACTATCAGTCAGGCATTAGTTTTCTCCACCTACAGCTAGGTACATACATTACATATAAATGGATTGAAGATAATGTGCATAAAATGCTTTCCCAAGGCAATTACAACACAGTCACAGCCATTCTTCCTGAACCTGCATCCTAACCATTCAGCTACGCTGCTTCACAGATGAAAGCACTTAGCAATGAAACCATATCTGCAGGACAAATGTCCTGAAATTGGTCACAATGGCAGGTATTTGATTGAAATTATGAATACCGGGATCAACAGTTTACAAATGTCCTGACATCAGTTAATATACTGTCATATGTGAATAGTATCCTGCAATGTTGAGAAATAATCATGCAGGATTAAGAGACACACATAACTGGAATTTCACTGCATCAAACACAGCCTATTATGACAAAATGTCTTCTGTGTGACAGACCATCCTAGCATCCTATCAATTAAATGGAGCACTGGGAAAGTTTGTCACACAGATGATGGTAAAATAAACAGCTTTAACATCTGATAATGAGGCATCTAATGATGAGAAATGGCACATGAACATATAAATATAAATAAATAAAGCATCAGCAAATACAAGTTCGGGTTTTATAATGAAAAGCGAAACAGCCCCTTACCCATTAAATGAAGATATTAGTTCATGATCATGAACACAAATTTCCAAAAACACAGTTACTGAAGTATTAGCAAGTTGAGGGCTAGCAATAGTAAAATAATGACTGGCTGCAAGACAAACATTCTGACCAAATTTTACAACTATCGGGTACATCTATGCCTATTCAAATGATTGAAATGAGTCAAATGATTGTGAACCAGCACCCATGGTTCAAGACTATGCCAAACTGATGCTAAGAGGGTCATAAAAGAAAGGTTGAGCATGCTCTCTTTCAAATTTACCAATGCGATGGTCCCATGCTGAATCAAGCTTGAACAGCTCAGCACCAGTGGCAGAATATGAGAGTATCTTGCACCCAGGGGGGAAATAACATTTGGTGCTTCCAAATGATCTGCCCACTTTACTTCCATTACCCTTCCTATGGGCTTCCCATCTTTTTTTCTTTTTCCTCCACATGGCCTTTCCACCTTTCTTGCACTATCTTCCTTATGGCGTTTCCATCTCTCTTTTACTATCTTCATAATGGCATTCCCATCTTTCTTTTGGTACCTTCATTATAGCCTTCCCATCCTTCTTTTACTACCCTTTTATGACCTTTCAATCTTTCTGTACTATCCTCATTATGGCTTTCATATTTTTTCCTTTACCACCATCATTATGGCTTTTCCACTTTTCTTTCATTACCCTAATAATGGCCTTCCCACTTTTCTTTCCCTAGTCTCATCCTAGTTTTCCCACCTTCCTTTAACTACGCTCGCTTATGGTCTGCCTCCTTCTCCCCACTTCTCCCTTCGAACAATAACATTACATTCACATTCAACCTTTTCTTTCCCCTCCTCCCCCCACCCAGTTTTATTCTATAACTTCCAACTTCTGGCTTTATCTTCTTCCTCCATATTGTTCTCTCTCTCTTGTAAATTGCATTTGATGTCCAGCTGCTGCTCAGCCCCTTCACAAAATTTTCATTACTATCTCTTCTTTAAGAAACCTGGAATGTTCCCTGCTTTAAACACATAGGTAGGTTCTCTAAACTTATCACTGTGGTATTCTCCTGTGCAGGACTGATCTCACTCCTCTATGAAATGATATTGTAGATAAAAACAAAAAACATAGTACACATATTATACCATATTTGCTGGCATGTATATACGAGCCTGCAACAACCAAAGCCCATAAAATTGAAAAAAATAAAAATAAAAATGAACAAATCAGAATCAGCCAGGTCATCACATGTGTCCAAACTAAAACTGTGATTATGCCACAGATAGGCATGAGCTATGCATCAATGATTACAGGACAGAAAATGCAAGCATGCCTCAGCCACATCCAACACAACAAGCATATTATGTCATTTATACATCATTGGTATCTTGTATCACTGTTGTAGTAGCCATTCTTGACCACACTCATGGTTTCATATCACAATCAGCAACAACTTGTCTGCAGCAGTAACATTCTATTCTGAAATTTGATTGCACTTTGAGAGCTTACAGCACACAGTATATGGCAAAGTCCAACACTCATCTCCTTCAATAATCTTGTAACATTCACTTTGATTAGTCGCTCTCTCATATTTGCGTAAATTCATTTGCGTAAGTTCGCCACAAGGAATGGCCGTTGCTCCTTTCATTAGATAATAATAAGGAACTAACACATGAAAGACCAAATTATTCACACAATGCCTCCCCTTATTCCTGTAGCTCTCTTTCTCGGGAGTTGGTTACTACTGCATGAAAGTTATCTAGACTTCCTGCTGCTGTCACAAGGAGACAGACCGAGAGATTGTTGTTCCGTTTATCTCACCAGGAACAAGGATTGGAATGATCAGATCATCCATGTTGGGAATCACAAACACTCGCTGAAACAGACAAAGGAACAATCATCAGATCGACTGAATTATGACTGCAGTAAAACTTATGGAAGTGTTCAAAATCATAAAGTAAGAAATAATGGTGACAGAATGCCCAAGGAGCTATTATGTCAAAACAAAAATGTACATTGAAACTCTCAAGAAATTGTTACAGTGTTGATAGTAACTGTAATTTCCAAAGTTATAAATCCTGTGTCAGTGGGGTTCTTCTGTGATGCCACAAGGTTTATGAACTGTACTTTTCATGATATACTACTTCATTTGTAAAGCATGGCATTTTGTACAATGATAGCAACCGGCAGGTCAAGCACAGAATTCTGTACAATGGAAACAACCAGCAGGTCAAGCACAGAATTCTGTAGCAGGTCAAGCTGAATCAACATTATGTGTATATTTCTTGCAACAATTATATGTGCATCTAGAACTTAATCATCTAAAATATTTCAGTTTTGGGAGATGATGCCATGAAACTTTTGAAATTATTACAAGGAGACTATAAACACTTACCTGGAATTCCACAGCCAACTTTTTTTCAATCCATTCAGTGACATGTGTAATGGTGACAGCACGCTCACCCACCTGTGGCTTGGCCGACAGACGAAGGTGTGGGTTGCCTCGGAACCCATACCTAGAAACAAGATGTAATCAGTGTGTTACAAGTATCCTTCAGCTACACTGTTATACAACATGAGAATGAAAAAGGAAAGTATTTGACCAGTGAAACCAAAAAAGTATAACTCATGCTGATTCATGATAAAATAGGATACCAAAAGACAGTTAATTCCATGTTCCATTAGGAAGGAATCAGAGAAATTACAACTGTTTCTGCCACAGAAAGATGAATTATTCTCTTACCAGGAGAAATAAGGATGGCTCTCTGCATCTTCATATCATGGCATGTATTGCATCCCATTACTTTAATAAATTAGCTGGATCTTAGTTATCTCCAAAACAGAGGACTTTTACCATTATCCTACACCGGCCCTGAAATAAAAACTTTACTTGTGAAAGGCACTAATTAACTACTAAAATATGATACATTCAGAATATAAATATAGCTCAACATAGCTAAACATTTACAAAGTGTGTTAACCCTTTGAACCCATCTCGTTGATATGTCAGTGGATTGACATTCTGAAATACTTTCGTATCGGTGGGCATACATTGCCTCTTCCCAACATATGCAAAAAGTCAAGGTTTTTGGCTGTGGATACCACAAGGAGTGAGGGTTCAAAGGGTTAACGTGTTAAATTTGACCACTGTAACAGTCCATCATTTAAGACTAAAAAAAGTAGTTTGCTGAACTTGCGACTGTCATAATGTCATATCTGGTTACATTATAGATAAGAAATTACCAGAGTCTGTCTGAGGGTGGGGGTGGGATGTTGAGGGCCAGCTTGCCAACCAGGCTGTTCACTGTGACAGATAATATCAGAGGTGTGTTGGATACATTCTCCATGGCACGTTTGATAACCTTGTACTCTGTGGCTTGCTGGAAGTACTTGGACTGGGTGATTTTGTTCAGGTAACGGAGAAGTTTCTTGCTAGCACCACCACCTGAGGCACTGTGAGTCAAACAATAATACAGTGGTGCTTAAAAAAAACTCATCTTTCCTGTCAGTTTAAATATGAGAATATAACTATGCTTACCAAAAAAAAACAACCCTGAGACTTAATGTTTAACATTTTATATACCATGGCTGCCATTTTTACCAAATCTTGGTGAATAAATGCATAATGATCCAAGCATTCAGTTTTCTGGCAAAAGCTAAAGCTTACTGGACACGGCACAGCATAAAGCTTGGATGTCTGACAACTGGCTACCTAAGCAGCTCTTAAGGAGAGTTATGAAATGGCAAACATTAATAAGGCTGGGCAAAAGCAGCAACTCAGGGATAACTATGAGAATTTCATTCACAAATCTGCACACTGACACAAGACTCATGAGAGTCACTCAAGATAGCTTATCATAGCAGAGCAAGATCACACTAGGTGCTAAAGCTGTAGACAGAAGCACAATGCATAAAGACAGCACAATTCTAACATGCTGCCTGCAAAGAAGAATGGTCTAGGGTAATGTCCCCAAAGCTATGCAGACATGCCAAGTAGGTGGAAGGACCTTCCACCGGCAGCTGGGCTGATCAGCTATCTCTGAACACATAAAAATGGCCATGTTATCCAATGATAGGATTAACATCTTCGTCAAGAACAATGGACAAAAACATCATCATCACTTGTAAGCATGATTAAAATATCACAGCTTACCTCTCCTCACTATTTGAAGGTGCCTCTTCCTCTTCATCTGTAGATGATTCTGCACTGTCCTCTTCATCAGAATGTGTGATTGCAGATCTGCAAAGATTATACAAATATTTAAACAATCAATACCTGATTCTATGTAATCACTTAGAATGTTAATTTTTCTTTATGTTAATGCTGACCAGTATGACTTTGCAGGAATTACAGGTCAGGACAGGAAGTTCATTTAGACCAAATATGGCAACAGACAAACTTCCATGCCTACTTTGTGGTCTGGTCCCACTGTGTTTCAATGCTTTTGCTGAGTATCAAAATACAGACTGTGATGTAAGCTGTCCACTTAGCAAGTGCATGTCAATTTATATGATGAGTAGTGCCCCTTATTCTAAGGCCTCCTTCACAGATGTGGTAATACGAGTAATTATGAATTGACCATTTTCATACCAATATTAAATATCTGAGCCCTCTCAGTGACCATGAAATGAGAAATAATTCAAAGATTATGACTTGGCATTTTTAAACAGCCATAATTAATTAAATTTTACAGTAAATAAACTCAAAATACAAGATAAAAGAGTTGTGAGCATAAAATTATGTGGGATTGTGCGTGCAGTGTGCAGGTCCTATGTTTGTGCA